>QODF01000161.1:40828-66859 GCA_024372805.1 Oostethus manadensis
GCACATGTTAGAGGTTTTGGAGATAAAGTCAGAGAGGCCAGACTGAGATGGTTGGGACATGTCCAGAGGAGAGATAGTGAATATATTGGTAGAAGGATGCTGAGTTTTGAATTGCCAGGCAGGAGGCCTAGAGGAAGAGCAAAGAGGAGGTTTATGGATGTAGTGAAAGAGGACATGAAGGTAGTTGGTGCAAGAGAAGAGGATACAGAAGACAGAGTTAGATGGAGGGCAATTGATTCGCTGTGGCGACCCCTGACGGGATAAGCCCAAAGGAAAAGAAGAAGTGCCCTGATTGAAAGACAATTGTTACAAAGCCAAACAATATTGTTGGTCAAGATGTGTAATAAAAAAGTAAACTCAGCAATAGTTTGGTTGCATTGTTTTTAATGCTTTGAAGAGCTATTTTCATAACAATATTAAATTCCACAAATTCGTGTTTGTACTATGGAAAAAGGGTGTCAGGTTGGTTCAGCAAGACTATAAAAAAATGATTGGGACATCCCTACTAGTAATATTACTGATTGCTTATTTTTGAATAAATATTAAAATAAATTGAAATCTAATCAGAATTAAATTAATTGTTAACGAGACGTATTGTGAATGTCAACAACATTTTAAAAATACTTTTAATAAATGGGTAATCTGAGCATTTGATAAATCCAATACCCAGTCATTTTTATTTATGTTTTCATGACTAACATAATACATGCAGTATTGTGCTCCATCCATTTTCTATACCGCTTATCCTCATTAGGGTCGCGGGTATGCTGGAGCCTATCCCAGCTGACTTTGGGCGGGAGGCGGGGTACACCCTGGACTGGTCGCCAGCCAATTGCAGGGCATATATAGACAAACAAAGACATAAAACCACTCACACTCACATTCATACCTATGGACACTATGCAATTAATTAATTGTAGCTTTCCATTCAATTATATTTGAATACATATCTTCTCCCAGTACTTGTGTGGGTTTTCTCGGGGTACTCCGGTTTCCTCCCACATTCCAAAAACATGCACGTCAGTTTAAGTGTCGACTCTAAATTGCCCATAGGTATGAATGTAAGTGCGAATAGTTGTTTGTTGTTTGAATTCATGCTGAAAGTGGGACAGCCATGGTGGAAAGAAGGTCTTTGTCTTTAGGCATGCTTTGAAGAAGCCACCAAGTTACCTTCCTGCAGTGTGATTCAGCTGTAAGTGCTATTCTTTTTTTTTAATGTCAAAAATGTATTTTTTAATCCTTAAATGTGCAGATTGTGCGATGAAACCAAGCCCAAAAGTGTAGCTCCAAATGTCTGGTTAGTTAGCTGCAGAAGCAGAAAAAGCCACCTGCCAGCTGACAGCTCCCCCTGGTGGCCACAGTGCAGAAAGTCGCTTTAGTGCATACTGTCCTTCCATCCATTCATTCTGACTTTACATCCTTTCCCACACGCCCCCTGCTCGCTGCATCACTCCCATTCATCACAGCAAGCTCCTGTGACAGGGGAGCGCTGCCCAGTGGCAGCCCGCTTAGTTGAGGCCGACGCGGGCAGCCTTGCAGGACGGCCTTGAAAAATGGAAGCGGGCTAGGGAGCCAGGCTGGGGAGGAGGGAAAAAGGAAGAAGACATGGTAGATGCTAAAGATGAGAGGAGATGCTGTCCCCCGTTGGAGTTGTCATGAGTCAGCCAGGTCTGTGTGTGTGTGCAACAGGTGACCTTGGGGCTCAAGACTTTGTGTGTGTGTGTGTGTGTGTCTTTGCTTGCGGAGTGCGGAGAAAGTTTTGAATTTTGAATGTTATTTTTAACACTGCGATTCCTGTCATGTTTTACTTTAAAATGTAAGCAAAAAAAAAATCAAAATAAATATGTATGTACACTGTAAAACAAAAATTAGATACTGTATTTAATCATAATATTAGGACTTTATTCCAACAATATTTGAACTATATTCCCATATTCATTTTTCCCCAACCTAATATTTCAAAAATATATTGTTTAGTTTGATTCTCATAATAATAACGAGATTTAAAAAATAAAAATGAACTCTATGCTACTAAAATGACATTGTTTTTACTCATAACTAGTTTAGTCTCGTAAAATTGTGATTTTTTTCCTGTAATTCTTTGACTTTCTACTCGTAAAATTACAGCATTTTTTTCAATTGCTGCTGTTTTTTTTCTTTCATTGTTCCAAGTTTTCTTGTAATTATGACTTCATTCCTCTAATATTTTATACCCTTTATTTTTATAACCTTTTCTGCAACCTAGTTTTCCAAAAACGTTTTTGATTAGATTATTTTTGTTTTTGACTTTTTTATCCCAATATTTTGACTTTATTTTCATAAAATGACTTCTGATTTGTCCATTTTTCGTGTTAAACTGTATTTTAACACAAAATGTCCAATAACTGTGTGGAGGGCCAGTAAATCCCTCCGACCGCACTTGGAACACCCTTGTTGTCAAGCAATGAAAAAGGCTTTAAAGACTCATTATCGCTGATAGAGAAGCTGATATGAAACCGCAGAGGAAGCATAAGCAAGTAATTTACACTTCCCATTCTGTGTTTTGAAGCTGACCTTTCCTCATCTCCATGGGTCTTCCGTAACAGACCCGCTAGTTTAATCAACTGTGGTTCAAATAAATACGGCTTAGACGCTTGACACATGGCTCAGATCTTCGCTCTAATCTTTGTAGACATCCTCCGTCTCGTTTGTTTGCGTGGGAGGTGCGACTGCGCTGGCGTCCCTTGGGAAACGCCCCTTTTCTGGGACTGCAGTTTGTCCCGGCTCCCGCCATGAGCGAGAAATGGAAATTTTGTGCATTTACCGTTTGCTTTCGTAAAGCAAACAACGTGGAACTTAATTACAAACAGCATAGAACATAATTACGCAAAGTTGATTAATCATGTCAACGACGCCACATAATTTGATAGAAATGAAAATGATCACCCTATAGAGGAGGGAAATCAAAGACACCCCAAAAGTGAAAGTGAAAAAATGATGCAGCAGACTGGTCCATTTTCACTGGCACCAGCGTAGGTTCTGACAATGGGTCCAAGGATTTCATCCCGATACCGAATAGCAGTCAGGGTGCCATTATCTAACCTGTAGAGGTCTGTGCGTCCTTCCAGGGATAGGCCTCCCCAGACCATCACTGACCCACCACCAAACCGGTCATGCTGAATGATGATGCAGGCAGCATAACGTCGGCATCTCCACGACATTTACAGACCCTGTCTGTCGCATGTGCTCAGATAGAACTTGCTCCCCTCGGTGAAGAGCTCAGGGCGCCAGTGGCATAGTTGCCTAATCTGGTGGTCTATGGCAAACGCCGATCGAGCTCTACGGTACTGGGCAGTGAGTACCGGGCCCACTACAGGACTTTGGGCCCTCAGCCCACCCTCATGGAGCCTGTTTCTGATTGTTTGGTCAGAAACATTCCCACCAGTGGGCTGCTGGAGGTCATTTTGTAGGGCTCTGGCAGTGCTCATCTTGTTCCTCCTGAGCGTATAAGGACCTTCCAGCTCTCCTGGAGTGACTACCTGTCTCCTGGAATCTCCTCCATCCCCTTGAGACTGGTGGGAGACACAGCAAACCTTCTTGCAACGGTCCGTATTGATGTGCCATCCTGGAAGAGTTGGTCTACTTGTGCAACCTCTGTAGCGTCCAGAGATGTTGATCCAAGCCAAATGAAAAACTACAGCAGTAGAAAGTCAGTCAGTAAAAAATCGGCCAAAAGAGATGAGGAGTCAGTGGCCTCAACCTGGAAAAGCATTCCTGTTTTGGGGTTTGTCTCATTGTTGCCCCTCTGATGCTCCTGTTGTTGATTTCATTAACAACAAAGCAGCTGAAACGGATTAACAACCCCCTCTGCTACTTAACTGACCACATCAATATCCCGGACGTTTGACTGAGAGGTTGCTTTACTCTGATTAAAAAGTGTTGGTCAGTGAATTTCTCAGTTTATTGTGTCCTGTGCACAATCACCCTTAAATGATTACAAAGTAAATTGTTAATATTAAATGCAAACATCACTTTTGAACACTCTTTGTTAGGTTTGAGCGACACGGACCGTAGCATGTTTGGAATGTACCACCATGTGATTAAACTCAGCGAAGTCTTGCATAAAAAGCTACAAACCTAACCCATATAATTGAAAATAATGAAATGAAAAGCAAGCTCACCCATGGCCCTGCAGCAAGCCAGTCAATTCCAGTTGTCATGAGCATGAACACTCGTTGCGTCTGATCAAGTCTTCATTTTTGACAAATCCTTACAGCTCACTGATGACGCTTTGAGCTGCAGGCTTTGCTGGAAATTCTCTCCTTGATTGATTGACAAGCGTGTTTTTACTCTCTTTTGTGCTGGTGCAGGATCAATAATCCATCTTCCCGCTTCACTGGTCTATCACTGTGACTGCACACACCGGGGTGAGTGCACACACACACACATACACACACACACACAATAAAACACTGAACAACAGGAAAGGCTTATTAGCTGAATGGTCGATCAGTGCTCTGTGGCATTTGCCACTCAGTTCTATCTGCTTTGGTTCTTTAACACCCAGGCTCCCCAAGATAAAGGCGACTTTAGGGTGAGGAGCTCGGCCATCCGGGAGGAGCTCAGAGTAGAGCCGCTGCTCCTTCACATCGAGAGGAGCCAGTTGAGGTGGCTCGGCATCTAGTCCGGATGCCTCCCGGGCGCCTCCCTGGTGAGGTGTTTCGGGCATGCCCAGTTGGGAGAAGACTCTGGGAAGACCTAGGACACGCTGGAGGGACTATGTCTCACAGCTGGCCTGGGAACGCCTTAGTGTCCTCCCGATGGAGCTGGAAGAGGTCGCTGGGGACCGGGAAGTCTGGACTTCCCTGCTGAAGCTGCTGCCCCCGCGACCCGGACCCGAATAAGCGGAAGAAAATGGAATGGAATGGAATGACGATTTTAGACCTTCCACACATTGTTTTGTACTACTCCGGATGTCCAATAATATCAACCCATCGATTATTATTGGCCCAATATTGGCATAAAAATGTGATATTGGTCAATATCGGTATTGTAAAAACCGATATAGCTACGGGTCGATCCTCCACCGATCAGTATAGGCCGATTTTTGTGAAAACTCATGAGATCGGCAAATGCCTTTCAATGCCGATCCCAAAAAAACATCACCAGTGTCTAGCACCATTGCAGGCCACAGCGATCATTTTGTGCAGTGTAGTATCTTGACCTAACTAACATCTTTGGCAGCGTCCCTCAACACCCCAAATAATTAATTATTTTATTAGTAATTACCAATTTTTGGGTCCCCTGGCATTCAAGGGACATTGGAATTGCCCTGACTTTTCCCCTTTATACAGCACCTCTGGCCAGTGGCACTCTTTATAAATAAGGTGGGAAAAAAATGCGTATCGGTTGATATCAGAATCGAAAACTAAGAGTTGGCCAACATAGGAATAGCCGATATCAGCAAAAAACTATTGAATAGGCGTTGTATGCTTCACTGCCCTCCAGGTATGCATTTTGTATGGTCAGGTCTCTGAAAACTGGACATTGCTCCTGTGTCAAGGCACCGACGTATGCTAAAAATCGAACCTCGACCAGTCAGACTGTGACTGGTCGACTTGCAGTACATTATTTCCTGTGTGTGCTGTATTCACGACTCGTTCTGAGGGCGTGCAACCCACTGCAAACCCCCTCTCCTCCAATTTTGGATCAACTTTTGCAATAAAATGACTGTTGTGAGGCGTCATTTAGTTCCAGCTGCAATAACGCTCTTCTCTCTTCTCTTTAGTTACCATTGTTCGCTCGCGACAAAGAAAGGTGTCAAGCTAAACTGTTGACAAGAGTTGTTACACTAATAGTTTACATCCCATCATGCTCTCATCACGGCCTGATGAAGCATTCCATGCGCCTGCAGCACATTGTAGAAATCAATTGAAATTATAAAAATAGAGTATATGGCGTAATATAATGAACAAAAAGCTGAAATATTAATAGTAATAATTGATAATACCGCAAAGCATTAAACCTTTTTTTAAAATGTGTTTAAATACATACAAATATTAAGTCAGCCGGGATAGGCTCCAGCATACCACCGCGACCCTAAGTTTGTTGAGGGACTATGTCTCACAGCTGGCCTGGGAACGCCTCCGTGTCCTCCCGGTGGAGCTGGAAGAGGTCGCCGAAGACCGGGAAGTCTGGACTGCCCTACTGAAACTGCTGCCCCCGCGACCCGGACCCGGATAAGCGGAAGAAAATGGAATGGAATGGAAAGTTTGTTGGTACAAATATTGTTCATGATCATCATTCTGGTCAACAAAGGAAAGGTTAAAATCACAAAATGTATCTACTTGTATTTACGTGGTATCGAATTGATACCACAATCAGTAGGATGGCTCACCTCGGGCAGCTGACCTTTTATGGAGAACCATAAAAGAAGAACCATATTTAGTCACATGTAATCAATGTAATCAATCCAGGAAAACGGTTGTTTTGTAACAGGAGGGCCATTATTATGGAGATAAAGTATAAAATCACGGAACACAGACACAACACAAACATTTTGCAGTCTACGAAAAAAAGTCAAATTGAGGTAAAAACTATGATCAAATAGGAATACTGGATGGATTAGATCTCGGATGGGTTTAGGATCCAAGATCTTAGGGATCAAGGGGCCTATTTGGTAGGATGATGTCTTTTTTTTTTGTCACCAAACAAGAAAATGTTGTTACTTCACATTAAAAATCATCTAAAATCTGCCTGCAGTGAAATGATCCTAAAAGAACTTTTGGCTCCGCCCTCCTGAGTGCCGTCATTCAAAGGGAATGATGTGACAGATGGAGGAAGATGAGTTTTGTGGCTTCGAGGGATGTGAGAGAATATTGCTGCCATATGAAAATGGGCGACAATTACTAATAATTTCATGTTTTTATTTTCCAAAACTCATCATGCAAAATGCTGCAAGCCTGCTGTTTATTTCCCTAATGATAGAAAGGCACAGAAGCATCTAAATAAAATACAGTCGGACCATAAAATTCTATTCATGCCGTGCTTGTTTTCTCAAAGAGCAGCTGCCTTTTGGGGACACGCCTTCCTGCAGCGTGAGCAGTTATCGGGCATCTCGTAGTGGATGTTAAATTTGACATTTGGGTGGTTCTGTGGCCCGGGTCATAAAAACTGAGGTGTTGCTGTAATAGAAGCTTTCAACTTACACTGTATCTTTAAGAAAAATCCTTCCTGTTCATGTGCAATGTTTCAATAAATCAGCAGAAGCGTTCTGGTGCTTTTGGAACACTCTCATCTTGTCTTGTAGTTCTGCCTTTTATGGTAAGAATTTGGTTTTCCTCCACATGGATCATGGAGTTTGTCAGTCATGTCGTCACTTTGGCGTCATCTTTTCATCCTCCCCCTTTCCTCCACGCGTCACCTATTACTGATCTCACCATCGCTCACACTCTTCGTTTCTTCATATGCAATGCTCTTTTCTTATACCTTTTTTGGCTGACCATCCATCTTTTCTCCCACACCTTTTATGAAGACTCCATCACAGCTGCCCTTCCCCGTTTCTTTGTGTGTTTATCCCCATGGGTAGCATACAACTGCACTTTCTCCAATGTTTTCACCACTCTCATATCACAAAAGAACAAAATACAGGATAACTAGCCAGGAAAATTAGATATTATCCTGGCTAGGTATCCAAAGTGGGGTAAATTCAATAGGGGTGCACCTAAACGCTTTACTCCGTGAGGAGTATGGAGGAGACAGAGCCTGAAGTTGTTCATTGCTGTGTGCATCATATGAACACATAAGTAAGATTGTTGATTATTTTATGCATTAAGAGTGTTTAAACTTGAACATTACATTCATATTTGGCGAAAGTCGGCGGAACATCCTCTTAGCTTCTCTTCCACTAGATTCACAGAGTGTGAATGGAAGCTAGCGGGGTTAGGTTGCCACATGTCCAAATGTAAACAAACCCAGCGTGTCATTAAAAATATCTAACATGTGGAGTATGTAAACGACTACATCTTCCTTAATCACAAGCACAGACATTACAGTTTGTGGAAGATTATGTAGCGATGTGTGCAGAAGCTGACATCCCATTAGAAAAGTTAGCCAAGCTACATTCATTTCTCAATTACTGGGCAAAATGGTCCATTGACATATCTGTATATGTAGGTTATTGTTAGGTTCTGTGTTTGTTGACTTTTCTCGCATCTTGGGTTCCCATCCACACCAAAACGTAACAGAGCAACTCGGCCACATCATGGAACCCGCTGAGACAGACAAACTACGTGCAGGAATGGCAGCCCATGGACGTATGCTCAGTGACCAATAGGCCGCCATCCGTGAACTCAATGGCATGATGCAAACATGGCATTGAGTTCATGGATCACCGGCGACATCACCGCTGCTTATTCAACCGAAGCCACAGTCGGCAGGCCACTCTTCCCCAGCCCCTGGGAACCTAACATCCCTCATCCAGCCAGGTTTGAAGGGGAGTTTTGGGAATGCAATTCCTTTATCCTGTACAAGGACTGAATGGCACGTAGTAGCGGGTTACCAATCCGGTACTCCCGGAGCACACCCCACAGGACACCACGAGGGACACGGTCGCTCTTGTCTCGCATCTTGGGTTCCCATCCACACCAAAACGTAACAGTTATTTTGCATTAAAATAACAGCCCTGTTATTCATTAACCCAAACATCACACACACTATGCTGCTAAAAATATGTGTAAAAAGTAAAATATAATTTGAAAAAAACATTAAAAAAAATAAAACGGAATTTGGGGAAAAAAATTGAATTAAAAGATCATTACATATTTATCAATGCTCATGTGACACTTTCTCCAAATGTGACCTTGCAAAATACACGTTTTTGACCCAGAATTAAAATAAATTGAACAAACCAATTCCATCCATTTTCTATGCGCTTATCCTCATTAGGATCGCGGGTAAGATGCAGCCTATCCCAGCGGGCATTTGGGCGAGAGGCGGAGTACACCCTGGACTGGTCGCCAGCCAGTCGCAGTGCACATACAAACATTCACACTCACATTCATACCTATGGAAAAAAATATATATATTTAATATGTTTATTACTGTATATTGAGTCAAAGGAGTGCTAAGGTGACTCTATGGGTGTTACTTCATGTCTAGAGGGTTTTAATGTTTAAAATCATATTTAGAAGGTCATAAATACGTTTTCTGTGCTCTGTTTTTTTTTGTAAATATCATAGACGCACAACTCACACGGTCATGTTTTAGATGGAACTAATGTATGTGTTTTCGTTAAAAAAAATATTATGACAGTCAAAGTTTTTGATTATTCCAGTACTTTTTTTTAATGTAGACCTCAAAAACAAACCTCAAAGTCATTATTTTTATGAACATAATATTTCAAGGGTGAGCAAATATTTTGACTTAACAAAATTGGCCGGGGGGGCCAGACTATACATTTGATAAACACAAACAATTAATTTTTATAATTCTAACAGTCCACCTGCAATTATTTGTCTTATTTTGTTTATAAAAGTATCATACTATCTGCTATATTTTCTTCTGTATCTTTTTTCAGAAGCACAAACATTTGATAGCATCAAATAACAAAAGAATTTTACCGTTTTTTGTTTTCTTTTATTGAATAAGACACCCGGAATATGCATGTATAAAGGATGTGTGATAAACAACATGAACTATGAATGATAAAACACTGACACTGACTTTAGGAGTAGGTTGTGGTTCTGTTTTTGTGTGTCACATACGGGTTGAGTTGTGTTTTTTTAGCACCACGGGTAGAGGTAGTTGTCTGGATTGCTGCATGTGAAAGGCAACTTAACCATCAAAAGGTTGTCTCAGACTGACTTTTGACTACTTGCAAGTCATGTTGCCAGCTTGTATGTTAAAAGTTTATAATTAAACACTTCGAACGCATCTGGCGGGCTAAATGTGGCTCCCGGGCCGCAGTTTACCCACCCCCGGTAATATATCTTTTTTTTTTATGTCATATTTTCAATGAACCCACATGTTTTTAAAAGACGACGTCACTTAAAAAAAAAACATGTACTATATGTCTTATCCTACAGAGGATTTGGCATGAGCTGTCCAATGTCCTGAAATATCACAACTCAAACAGGCACTTTCATTTCCCGTTGAATGGATCGATTCGGGGCCGCACGGTGGTTGAGTGGTTAGCATGTTGGCCACACAGTCAGGAGATGTGGAAGACCTGGGTTTGAATATCCGCTTGCCATCTCTGTGTGGAGTTGGCATGTGTGTTTGTGTGCGTGAGTTTTCTCCGGGTACTTCGGTTTTAGGTTAATTGGCAACTCAAGATTGTCCAAAGGAATGAATGTGATTGTGAATCTGTCTTCCCTGCAATTGATTGATTGGCGATCAGTCCAGGGTGTACCCCGCCTCCCGCCAGAAGTCAGCTGGGATAGGCTCCAGCATAGCTAACGAGGATAAGCGGCATAGAAAATGTATGGATAGATGGATTCCGGTTTCCTCCCACATTCCAAAAACATGCATGTCGAGTAATTAGTGATTCTAAATTGGGAATGGTTGTCGGTCTGTCTGCCCTGCGATCGACTGGCGACCAGTCCAGGGGGTACCCAGCCTCTCGGCCAATCTAATGAAGACAAGTGGCATAGAAAATGGATGGAAGGATGGATCGATTTGACTGACTAGTTTCATAATAAAGACCATTTGTCTTTATCATCTCTAGTTTAATGATCCTGATAATGTCAGAGAGGCGAGTGCTGTGATCACGCCAAACCATGCTTCGCTAAAAAGACTGCTCGCCTGACATTTTTCCAGCTGAACAAGCCTTTATCGACAGTCATTGTGTCATTACTTTCACGTGAAATGCAACAGTGGAGAAGAGAGAAAAGGAAGGATCTTTAATGTGCTAGTGGCTAGCAGTTAGCCATCATGTGGATTTGACAAATGGCGCCTGCTTGAAATTTCTCGACAACCCCCAGCTCCTGTGACTGCAAGGAAATGGGTCTGTCACACCGGCCTGATGGATTAAAGCAGTGTGCATATACAGTATACATACACTCGTATGTACGCACACACACATGTGATTTATTTATTTACCGACAAACAGAGCTGCCTTTTGATAGCTGCCGAGGCTTGAGGCAGCTGCAGAGCATTTTGTATGCATGCTGCGTGTTTCTTGTGGCAAAGCTTTTTTTAATATTTGACCATATTTGTGGGGCCATTGTATATTTGGGTGACATTGTGGTTGGAAACATTAGAAAGTGTCTGGGTTAGGTTGCACAGACAAATATGAACCTAATGAGGATAAGTAGCATAGAAAATGGATGGATGGAGAACACGCCATGAGTCACTGAATGTCCAGGCATCCATTTATTTTCTGCTTATCCGAGTTTGGCAGCAGCCGCCTAAGAAGGAAAGCTCAGACTTCCCTCTCCGCGGCTACTTAGACCTGCTCCTCCCGCCGGAACCTGAGGTATTTCCAGGACACGTTGGAGAGACGTAGTCTCTCCAACGTGTCCTGGTTCTTCCCCGAGGCTTCACCGGTCGGATGTGCCTTGAACTCCTCTCCATGAGATATTCGAGAGATATCCTGACCAGATGCCTGAGCCACCTCATCAGGCTCCTCTCCATGCGGAGGATCATTGCTTCTACTTGATAAATGTTGGGGTTTGCCCCGCCCATCGAACGCTGAGCGTCTCTTGGGGGGGGGGTCTATGGGACATTCGGCTGGCCTGGGCGCTAAGCGTCTGCATGATGATTGGATGATCTGTCTCAGGTCAAATCCCTTTTTTTGGGATTCATTTTTGATTGACAGTGAAATGAGGGGGCTAGCTAGTCCTAGCTAATTACAAGTCAATATCAAAACTTCCATTTTTCTCCAAGATCCTAGAGAAAGTAGTTGCCAATCAGTTACACCTTTTCCTTCAAAACAATCATCGACTTGAGGTCTCTCTTAATTTGGCGATGAGAACTTAGTTTTGGCATTTAAGGAACTGCATTAAAAGTCTTAGTCTTGTCTGTCGGATCGCCTGCAGTTTGTATCCACTAGTAATAAAGAATCCAGACCCGTGAAGGTCAATCCTGGTATCCCTCGAGGTTCTGTGCTAGTCAGGAACCTCGGTGTCATCTAATGCTCTGTTACTAGGTTGCCCAAAAAAGTCTTCAAAGACCCTTCAGTTAGTCCAAAATTCTGCCGCGTGAGTCTTAACTGGAACCAGAAGTAGAGATCATATCTTGCCCATATTAGCCTCAATGCACTGGTTACCAGTACAATTTAGACTTTGCCGATGCCCAGCGACTTTATGAAAAAAATGAGCTTCCCCTCATTGAATGACCAGCAGCAGCCACTGCTAGGAAAGTAGACCGACCAGTAAATTGCGAGCTTTGCATTTCGGCTCAGCTCCCTTCTTTACCCCAACGGGCCAATGCAGTCCGCATCCCTGCAAACACTGCACTGATTCATCTGTCAATCTGGCGTTTCATCCTTCCCCCAACCGTGAACAAAACCCTGAGGTACCTGAACTCCTCCTGCATCACAGGGATAGAAAGACAAGAACACACACATGGCAGTTCATTCATTGAAAAGCACAGAAAGGTTTTTTTCTGGGGGGGGAAGTGGCTGGCCTTTAGATGTAATCATTGCGACCTGATAGGATGTTTAGACGAATGTTGAGGCCCTGGAACGAGGATGGAGGAGGAACGGAAAAGTGGAGGGGAGTGGGAGTGATTTTAGGAAGGGAAGAACAGAGATAAATGTGGTGGAGAGAAATGAGCAAAAATGAAAACCATCATGCTCACCACAGGAGGAGGCATGTTGCCTGGAAGCTCTTCTACTTCCTGTGTAATAAAACTTCTCAATATAGCCATTCTGCGTGTGTTGCCCTCAAGGGAAAAGTCTGTTGGTTTTTTTTTGCTCTTTTAGCAAGAGATGCCACACGGATGGCAAAATAAATATTAGACAATGGAAGAGATGGTGTTAACAAAATAAAAGTAAACGAACGAGAGATTAAGAGGCACAACAACAGATGCACAGAGCAACTCAAAGTCCAAAAATCAATAAGTAATTTTGCAGGCAAACATCTTCACACAAGTCTAAGGTCTGGATGATCCACTTTAAATTCATTTCTCACTCTGCTTCTGCTTTCTTTGGTCTGCACTGCGAGTTGTTATGGTTTGGTGTGGTGAGTGTTTGGACCCCCAGACGCACAGGCGAAGAGGCAGGTGAGTGAAACAGTCTTTAATAACAAAAGGGTTGGCAACAGAAAGCGATGGTGGAAAAACAGCACCATGAACGCAAACGCAGAACCTGGTGGAGACAGGAAGCTGCTGGAGACACGTGGAGCGACGCGAGGAAGAATCAACACACGAGACGTAGCCTTGGGTTTGTGGAGGAATAATCCTGCGTCTCCCATCAGGAAGCACTCATCTCAAATAGCCGGAGCTGATTAGCGAAAGGTGTGTCCAGCAGCCTCGCCTCCAGCCAGCAGGAAAGGACCTGGAAAGATCGCAAGAGGAGAAGGCAGGAAAAACCAGGCAGAGTAGGAGCGTACAGGTAACAGTACCCCCCTCCCTCATACGCACCCCCTTACAAAAGGTCGCCATCTGACGGCCTACCTGGCTTCTCCGGGAAGCGGTCGAATAAATAGGATAACAACGCGGGGTCTAAAATAAGAACGGGAGAGACCCACGAACGGTCCTCAGGGCCGTACCCCTCCCATAAGGGCTGTGTGGAGGGAGCGATAGAACGCTATCTTTACTGAAAACCTCCCGGAGGTTGTGGTATACGAGGGGTTCCGCCGAAAGATCAATGGTTTCGGGTATGGCAGAGCGAGGGGATGCGGGTCTATGGCTAGCCGCCTTAAGGAAATGTGAGTGGCAGAACGTGCTCCAATTAACGATGGCCGATCTTGCCAAGTCAATCTGCGGGTTGTGTTTTACCAACCACGTAAGCCCCAACACGTTGGGAGCGAAGCGTGAGGGCATAACGAAAACTCTTGTGACTTCCTGGTGATTACCGGATTCGTGGAGAGATAGGCCAACAGTTTGATGGGTGATGTTAGCAAGATTTCGCCCGTCGAGGGAGCGAACAACTTTGTTTGGAGTGGAGAAACCGGTATATCACAACGTCTTACAAGCATTTCATCAATAAAACAATCGTCCGCCCCAGAGTCAATAAAAGACAATGTACAAGTCCTGATTTTCCCAGGAAAGCGTACCCCAGAGTTGTAGGCGTCCAAACTCCGGCTCCGGGGTAGCGGCATGGGGCACCTACACGGGGTGGTCCTGACGAGAGATGCCGGCTACTGAAGAGCGTCGTTGGGCAGTGAGCAATGAGGTGATCTGCCTTGTCACAGTATAAGCAGAGGTGATGCCGATGGTGCCGATTCCTCTCCGCCGGCGTGGGTCAGCTTCCCCCCAGTTGCATGGGTTCATCCCCATGTACGGCGGGTGTGGCGGTGAGGACGCCGCTGGTCTGTCGTGGGCTTGGTTGACGTCGTAGGTGGGAGGCGCCAGGACTGCGGGAGTATGCACACGAAGTTGGCTCTACTCCTCTTCCCTGGCGGCAAGGCGCTGGTCAATGCGGATGGCAAGCGTGGTAAGATCCTCCAGGTTTTCGGGGGACTCCAGAGGAATCATTCGGTCCTTTATTGGGTCGGCCAGACCACAGAAGAACGCGTCGAGCAGCGTGCAAAGGTTCCAGTTGCTCTGAGCTGCTAGTGCGCAGAACTCAATGGCGTAATCCATCATGCTACGCTGCCCCTGTCGCAGTTGGAAAAGAGCCAGCTGTTCCGTCTCTAAGACCGTCAACCGATTGCTTCTCTCGCGATATCCAGCGCATGTCTCCACAATCGATTAGTGTAAAAAATTATATCTGATCATAATCAAACTAAGTGTAATCTCCCAGGGAATCTGAATTGTCATGTTCCTAAACCGGATATCCGGTTGAATCTCTTTTTTTCGTTAACCTCCCTAGTTAATTGAAATGGGAAGTATTTTGTTATGATGTTTTGATTCCCCTCTTGCGTAGCAGAGGGTGGGAAGGAAAGCTCATGCAGCTTGTTTGGAACCTTGCTTCGCAATTCACAATCAGCTTACGCAGGCAAATATTTTAAACAAACTCAGTGTACGGACTGGCGCCTTTGTTGTTAACCTTGGGAAACAGCTCTGTGTGTTGGGAGCGTGGGGCATGGACTGGCCACCCCCGTCTTACGCTCTCACGGACAGACCTGTATAAAGGAGGGGGGGGCCCACTTCCTGCTAGAGTCTGCTGCGGGTTGTGTACAGACGCCCAGCCGGTTGGTGCACCCTCTATCCGGGGTTGTAGGCTCTCCAACCCCGTGCGTCACAGTAAGAGCTGAGCTATTGATTCTGTTTTGTGCATAACCAACTTTTGCTTGTTTGTAACTCAGTGTAAGGGGTAGACGCTGTATTTTACACTTACCTGTGTGTCTGACTCTTTCTCAGTAAAGCCGATCACCCGCGATCCTGAACTAACAAAAGTGTTTCAACACATTAATACAAAAATAACACTTGGTAGGTATTATTATTTCACCTTTAGATTCGGTCTATTGGCTCAGTGCATTTTCAGTCTAATAGTCTTGACACACACACACTCACACAGCACAACTATTGTTGCACAACACTCACAGGTTAACCCATTGGAATATACTGAGAGGGGAAGATACAGTACAGTACAGATATCAGCACAGGTCGAACCAGTTTGAGCCAGTCTCTCGCACACTTCCCCATTTGGGCTCATTCTGGGCTCTTCATCCTTTTTGATGTAGAGTCCAGCACTGTAACCAAATATATTACTTTTATTTTACAATTTGCAAATCTTTGAAATCGTGTGATCATCGACTACTAGTGATGGAAATTCCGGCTCGTTTTAAGCTACCAAGTGGCTCATCACATTTTTTTGTTGTCTCAAATGAATTTAGTACCAAATGATGTGTATTGTGTGCCAAGAATTACTAATGTAAAAAAAAAAAAAAAAAAAAAAAAAAGATAAAAAAAAAAAAAAAAAGATATTTTTTGATATTTTAATCCGAATACAAGACCCATCTCAATGGGCAAGGTCAAACCTCTGCATGGAAAATGCAAACATTTTTACAATCAAACAACACACAACAACATATAAATTAATGTGCGCTGTGTTTTACCCCGACCCCATTGGGTCACAATTTAACAGAAAAAAGAGACGAGATTAAAAAACAATCGGGCTCTCATTTGCCTCCCAGCAACCCGAGCCGGCTCTTGCCGTCCATTTCCAAAAAGCCGGCTCTTAGAACTGATTTGTTCGAGCCTGACACGATATCAATATGTAGCCCAAGAACTGGGGAGAAGCAAAAGCCTCTACAGACTCAAGATTGAATCAAGGCTGCTAATCTCATTCATTGCTCATGCTGGGTGAAATTTTGACATGATTTTATGTCTCAGGTTGGACGATTGTGGCTTCCAGGTAGAAAATAAACCCAAATGCAGTATATTTTAGTCTCTTAACAGTACTGCACATAATTTCCCGCTACGTGCAGCAAAGAAATGAGTGTTGTTGAGGACATTTAGCTGTGGGCAAAAGTCCATCAACACGGACCTTAGCTATTACCCATGAATCATTGCCTTCCTGCTCGTACTGTGTGTATTACTCCCTCGTGTTTGTCGAGGAGGAGGGGAGTGTAGGAGAAATACATTTGTGTGTGGGAGGCATTGGCCGTAAAGCCATGTTATTATCAGCCTGTCACCGCAGTGATGAGTGGAGCTGTTGCGGGCAGTGCCGCACTCCTCTGTATGTGTGACATTTGGACAACGCCATCAAGGTATGCGTGCAAGAAAAACACCGAAATCTCTGCCGAATGCTTTTATGTGTGCTTTACAAATAAGTCATGTGTGACATGCCCAATAAAATGTGTGTGAAAGTGTGCGGTGCAGCATAATTCAATGCTCAGGCTAGCCTGACTTCTAGAACTGACAAAGTGTCATCTTCTAAATTGATTTATTTCTATTAATTAGTCACAATTGGAAGACCTGGGTTCAAATCTCCGTTGAGCATCTCTGTGTGGAGTTTGCATGTTCTCCCCGTGCGTGTGTGGGTTTTCTCCGGGTACTCCGATTTCCTCCCACATTCCAAAAACATGCATGTTAGATTAATTGGCAACTCTAAATTGTCCATTAGAGTGTAAATGTGAGTGTGAATGGTTGTTTGTCTATATGCGCCCTGCGATTGACTGGCGACCAGTCCAGGGTGTACCCCGCCTCTCGCCCAAAGTCTGCTGGGATAGGCTCCAGCATCCCCGTGACCCTAATGAGGATAAGCGGTACAGAAAATGAATGAATGAATGAATAGTCACAATTGTTCAGTCAATGAAATATTATCGGACATAGTATTGCGGGAATGATGCTTTGACTCACAACAATGAAAAGAGGAACGGTACAAAAGGGGCCAAAAATAATTACTCAATAAATAAATAAAGTCACATGACGTGAGTGTTACAAATACAAAGGTAGCACAGTCAGGTATAAGGTTTGATTTTTTTAATTTCTTGTTTCAAATCTTTGCTTTTTGAATTGCAACTTTATTCTTGTGAAATTTGTTTCATCACCACTACTGAAACGTCGTAAAATACAAGTTATTTTATAGCAAAATATTTAATTAAACAGTCCACATAAAAATCCAACTTCTTCCTGACACAGGTGTTTAATCTTGTACCTTTGCAATGTCTTTCTCATAAAAATATGCTGCTAAGCTCATAACATTGCAATTTTTTTCTAATAAAAATATGACTCCTTTCTTATAACCTACAACTGAATTTTCCTTAGATTATGACTTTTTTTTCCTTCGTAGAAATATGACTTCTTTGTATTGGATTTCTTTTCCGTGCGGCTGCAATGCAATGAAGTTTCTTTCCAAAGGTCGTGCAAACAAACCTTCCACTCAAAGTCATTGGTCGTTTCAAACTTCTGAAGGCACTCAAGCTAAAGTGAAAAACTTCCTTCCTGGATGTTAAAACATTGTGATGCCTTCATGGCGACACAGAAGAGATTCTGACACTTTGATTTATGGCCTCTGTTTGCCGTCTTCACTTTGAATCCCACTTTTACAGCACAGCAGCGACCTTGACGGGCTCCTAAATGAGCTTTCGCCCACGATGGCCGCTTTACTCGTCAGACCTGCCAATGACTGCAATGGATGCTGAGAGGAGGCTGATGAGATGTTGTGTTTGTATGTGGAAAGACAAAACAAACAACAACACACAGTTTGTGCTTGTAGATGGATGGATGGAAGGATGGAAGGATACTCTCCCAGAGAAAATAATAAATATAAACACTTAATCCCAACATAAAACAACCAATGCGAGGCAGGAGGGATACGGAAATAAGAAAATAGAAAAAGAATAAATAAACTCAAAATATAACACTTATAAATATGTACATCATTAAGTAAAAAGTCTAGTCCTGTGTGTATTTTACTTGTCCCCTCTGTTGTGTTGAAAAGCCGCATGATGTGCAGGCGGAATGATCGGCTCAGTCTTTCAGTGAAGCAGGACAGTGATAGTAATCTGCCACTGATACCGCTCTTCTGTTGGAAATGATGATCTCAGTCTGTCAGTTGAGCAGGACAGTGATAGTAATCTGCCACTGGAACCACTCTTCTGTTGGAAATAATGATATTCTTAGTCTTTCAATTGAGCAGGACAGTGATAGTAATCTGCCACTGGAACCACTCTTCTGTTGGAAATGATGATCTCAGTCTTTCAGTTGAGCAGGACAGTGATAGTAATCTGCCACTGAAACCACTCTTCTGTTGGAAATAATGATATTCTTAGTCTTTCAATTGAGCAGAACAGTGATAGTAATATGCCACTGAAACCACTCTTCTGTTGGAAATTATGATCTCAGTCTTTCAGATGAGCAGGACAGTGATAGTAATCTGCCACTGAAACTGCTCTTCTGTGGGGAATGATCTTTTTTGTCTTTCAATTGAGCAGGACGGTGATAGTAATCTGCCACTGATACTGCTCTTCTGTTGGAAATGATTATCTCAGTTTGTCAGTTGAGCAGGACAGTGATAGTAATCTGCCACTGAAACTGCTCTTCTGTGGTGAATGATCTTCTCAGTCTTTCAATTGAGCATGACAGTGATAGTAATCTGCCACTAAAACTGCTCTTCTTTGGGGAATGATCTTCTTTGTCTTTCAATTGAGCAGGACAGTGATAGTAATTTGCAACTGAAACTGCTCTTCTGTTGGGATTAGCATTAGCATCAATGACATACATGCAGTGCAAAGTACATGCCAGAATGGATTTTCATCCTCAATGATGCCCCGATGACAGTCTGCATGTTGACAATGAGGTCATCAAAGCTTATTTAGTCTCCTGTAGCGACCCCTGCTGCTAAGGACGTCCCACTTGGCATCGTTTGTTGACGTTTGTGTTAGTGTGCAGTGCCATTTATGCAGAAAGCTGAGTAAATGTGTCTATGATCATCATCATAACGGCCATTATTCTTCCATCCAGTCGCTATCATCATTTAGCACAAAGAAAACTATCCATCCTGCTTATCATTGTTCATTTATTTATCCTATATCATTAGTCCCCCTTCCATCGTTCATCTTCTTTCATTCACCCTCCGATCCTCCATTCATTTATCTAACTTCATTATGCACCCATGTCAATATTCATTAATTAGGAGGTTTGTCTGTTTGTGTCTGAAAATAACTTGAAAAGTTACGAATGAATTTGGATGAAATGCTCAGGAATTGACGGAAATGGATATCCGATTTCCGGAAGAACTGCTTCAATTTTGGGGGTGATCCAAAACACAGTGTGGATCCAGGATTTTGTTTTTAAAGGATTCTTTGACATTGTGAGATAGGACCGTTTCCAAATCCAGTTAATGGAATAATTCCAGATTGTACAATCCAGATCAATCAAAATATGAGGAGAACTACGGTGCTTGGTGGAGGTCTGCTTTTCCAGGTCATTCTGCATCAATATCAGCCGCTGCATCCCTCATCCCTTCGCCTGCTTCATCATCACTACGCAACCCTTCCAGCAATCATTTCTTTATTTATACTTCATGGTTATCCACCCTTCCATTATTCATACATTCATTCATTCATCATGCTTCATCCACCCTTTCATCATCTATTCATTCATTCATCAGTATCACCATTATGCACCCTTCCAGCAATCATTTGTTCATTTATTCTGTATCGTTATCCGCCCTTGCATCTTTCATCCATTCATGGGTGTCACCATTACACACCCTTCCAGTAATTATTAATTAGTTCAACCTGTTATCCGCCCTTGCATCGTTCATCCACTCATCTGTGTCATCGTCATTATGAGCCCTTCCGGTAAGCCATTCAAGTGTCCTGTATCATTAGCCACACGTCCTTCATTCATCCATTCATCTGTGGATTCCTTCTTATTTTGCCTGACATTTGTGTGTTTATTCATTCATGCTTGTATGCTCACTATCCACCCTTCCGACATGCATTCAGCACTTCACCCGGCATCGTTATTATGTGCAAATATGTTGATATTTGACATGAATCTTGTGAACAGATTCATCTTCAGATGCGGTTTTTCGGGAGACAGCTTGGGAATGCTTCCCTTTGCCGAGCGACGTTTATGTTTTTCTTTCTTAGTTCCACGTTTCATTACCCCCCTTTGGCTGAATCTCTGGAGGCACTGGCGACAGCAGTGCAATGTGTGTGTGTGTGTGTGTGTGTGTGTGTGCGTGTGTGTGTGTGTGTGTGTGCACCTCCCTTCCTCTTCCTAAGAACATTTTCAGGAGCCATTGACAGAAGCCATCTGTACCATAATGCTGATCTCTCCATCAGTGGTGCGTGGGAAGGCTGGGACACTTCCCCCCAGGTGTGTGTGTGTGTGTAGGTGTGCATGCACACGTTCCTCTCAAACTGTAAATCCCTGCCACAGCTAATTGTCTCTATGTGCACTTGAATGTGCTTTTGNTCACCATTACACACCCTTCCAGTAATTATTAATTAGTTCAACCTGTTATCCGCCCTTGCATCGTTCATCCACTCATCTGTGTCATCGTCATTATGAGCCCTTCCGGTAAGCCATTCAAGTGTCCTGTATCATTAGCCACACGTCCTTCATTCATCCATTCATCTGTGGATTCCTTCTTATTTTGCCTGACATTTGTGTGTTTATTCATTCATGCTTGTATGCTCACTATCCACCCTTCCGACATGCATTCAGCACTTCACCCGGCATCGTTATTATGTGCAAATATGTTGATATTTGACATGAATCTTGTGAACAGATTCATCTTCAGATGCGGTTTTTCGGGAGACAGCTTGGGAATGCTTCCCTTTGCCGAGCGACGTTTATGTTTTTCTTTCTTAGTTCCACGTTTCATTACCCCCCTTTGGCTGAATCTCTGGAGGCACTGGCGACAGCAGTGCAATGTGTGTGTGTGTGTGTGTGTGTGTGTGTGCGTGTGTGTGTGTGTGTGTGTGCACCTCCCTTCCTCTTCCTAAGAACATTTTCAGGAGCCATTGACAGAAGCCATCTGTACCATAATGCTGATCTCTCCATCAGTGGTGCGTGGGAAGGCTGGGACACTTCCCCCCAGGTGTGTGTGTGTGTGTGTGTGTGTGTGTGTGTGTAGGTGTGCATGCACACGTTCCTATCAAACTGTAAATCCCTGCCACAGCTAATTGTCTCTATGTGCACTTGAATGTGCTTTTGAGAGCCATAACATCAGAAAAGGACATCATTTGGTGCCCCGACATGAACAGGAGCTCTAGGTCTGATTTGAGACCTGTGTGTGTGCGTGCGTGTGTGTGTGTGTGTGAGTGTGTTTGAGTGACACGTCATGATTGCTAGACTTTTACATCAGCAGATTACGCAATAAACACCCTTTCGGTCCATGCAAGAGGAGCACAGTCGTCTTGCAAGAGTGTTTGTGTGTGTGTTTGTCTGCGTTAAGGAAACGCCAGATAAGGTGTTGATGTGTGTTTTGGAGGACGGGTTTTTGTATATTTCTTTGGTATTTTAGATTAAATACACATTTATTGAGCCCCTGAGGCGTGAAATGCACTTTTTATGCATGTAGAGTAGTATACTATTTTTATGTATCTAGATTACTATAGCAGTAGTCTGATTTCTACCTGCCAGTCAGCAAAGACAAATACTATAAGCAATATTTTATTTTGCTGAATATTTAATTTTAGTTTTTTTTTAAGTGGCCATTTTTAAAAATTATAATTTTACTTTTGGGTTTGTAATATGTTTTTTATGCATTTGTTTTCATGATAGTATTAACTGATGCCGTACTGTATAATGTAATATTTTTTATATTTAATTTAATATAGTTTACATATGTAGTTTAATTTAACTTAACTATGGTGTGGCATGGATTGACTTCAGCAAAAACAACACAAAACACAATGTACAGTATTTATCATACTGTATGTAATACCAATACAATACAATATATAACATATACAGTACAGATCAAATCGATTGAGTCTAAATACTTTAAAAAGATACATATTTTCAAGTGGACATTTTTAATTCATTTTGTATTTTTTATTTTTGCTTTATATAGACTGTGTCTTTATTCTTCTTTAAGATTAATTATATTATTTTTTATTAGTTTTTAATAAGTTATTTCTACATCATAAATATTGTATTTATATTTCATAGTTTGATCATTGAAAACACTGAAGAGTGACAAGAATTTACAGCAAAAACAAGACAACAGAGATTATGGGAGATATTTATTTATACACATACAATTCACAAATCACTTGTTGTGTATTACATATAAAATATGAATAGTGGAAAGACCGGCAGTGTAGTTGTGTTTATTTTTACACAGTCGGGGGAAGCAAAGAGTGGGTTGTTCCACTGTGCCAAATTAAACGTTCTTTGGAGAAATGCTGGGCTTTGTACTGCCCATCAGACGCTGAGCGTCTCTGGGGGTCTATGGGCGGGGGGCTGGCCCGGATGCTTAGCTTCTACATGATGATTGGATGATATGTCTGAGGCGGAATCCCTTTTTGATTGACAGTGAAATGAGCGAATCAGCAATCTTGATGTATAAACTAAACTTTCCATAAATCTGAACGGAACAGCGACTTTGTCTTTTTTAAAAACGAATAAGAAGGGAGGGTAAAATTTGCATATAAATAAACACATTTATGACGTAGGCTGGAAAAAATTAGCTTCCACTCTTTGATAGACCAGCAGCCACCACTGTTTTTCCCTTACAGATACCATCAGTAGATCTTCAGATAATGTTGCCAGTGGTTGGATGACACTTGGCTTCTCCGACATTGAGCTGAATGTGGACCTCCATCGCCTTCAGCCCAGCTATCACACACACACGAACAAGCAGAGATCAGAATGATCCATACAGTAGGGCAGTGGAGATAATAATAGTGGCTTACTTAGCTTGTCCCTAGAGCAAGAGCACGTAGCTCCATGTCAAAGAGAATTAAAGTTAGGAGACTTCAGAGCTCTGCATGCTGCTGCTTCGTCCGTTTGCACGGCAGGCCAAAGACTCTCACCGCAGCCGTTACGCGGCCGGCATACGTATTTCGGATCGTCAGCTCCTCGGGGCGACACTTGCCCTGTTCTTCCCTCCATTCGCAGTAACAACCGCTTCCGCTCTTCTGGGGCGACGTTCTTCGCGATTTTCAAGTGTGACAGTCAACATTTGTGTTTTTCAAGAGCGTTCTCGTACTCTGCTCCCCCATCTCACGAGATTGAATCAATGAATGAAGTAGAATAGCTTGAATTGCTTAATCGTGACAGTGTTAAGAATTCCGTGACCGTTTTGTTTCCCCGAGGAAGGTCGAAAGTCCAGACAGATAGCGTGTATCTCAATTCAACATCTATATTTTCATTATTAGGCTCCTCAGCTGCAGGGCGAATAATTGCATGCATTGACGCCATATGACATCACGAGTCGAGATGGCGGTCACGCCGGTGGTGCGCGTTTAAAAAGAGGGAGTGAGACGTCTCTTTTGCCACTTAAAGTGGGGAGAGATCGGTTTGTCACATGACACAATGGACCATGTGCTCATGTCACTTGCAAAGATGCTTTCAATGAAGTTTTGTGGTTAAAGTGGTCTCTGTTAGCTGGGCGTTAGTGTGCTCCCTTCTCCTGCCAAATGAAACATCTTCTATTGGATTCAGCCAGAAGAGCACTGTGATGGCCGTGGCACTTGCATTTGGAGCCACACATCACGAAAATGAGACTTAAAAAAAAAAGCCCTTTTGGTGTTTTGGTTATTCAGGATGCAAGGAGGAGTATTGATCTGACCCGGCCACAGGCAGATTAAAAGTAGTGCGTAAATGGAGTGCTGTGTAATGATGGACAGTGGCGAATATTAGTCAAAGATAACACAAGTAAACACAAAATGCAGTTTTTAAATTAATGTTTTTATTATTTAGGGAGAAAAAAATCCAAACCCACATAGCCCTGTGTGAAAAAGTAATTGCCCCTGCACCTAATAACTGGTTGGGCACCCTTAGCAGCAATAACTGCAATCAAACGTTTGCCATAACTTGCAACAAGTCTTTTACACGCTCTGGAGGAATTTTGGCCCGCTCATCTTTGCAGAATTGTTGTACTTCAGCTTTATTTGAGGCTTTTCTAGCATGAAGCGCCTTCTTAAGGTCATGCCACAGCATCTCCATGGGATTCAGGTCAGGACTTTGACTAGGCCACTCCGACGTCTTCATTTTGTTTTTCTTCAGCCATTCAGAGGTGGATTTGCTGGTGTGTTTTGGGTCATTGTCCTGCTGCAGCACACAAGATGGCTTTAGTTTGAGTTGACCTACAGATGGCCGGACATTCTCCTTCAGGATTTTTTGCTAGACAGTAGAATTCCTGCTTCCATCTATCCCAGCAAGCCTTCCAGGTCCTGAAGCAGCAAAACAAGCCCAGACCATCACACTACCTCCACCATATTTGACTGTTGCTATGAAATGCTGTGTTACTTTTACGCCAGATGTAACGGGACACGCACCTTCCAAAAACTTCTACTTTTGTCTCCTCAGTCCACAAGATATTTTCCCAAAAGTCTTGGCGGTCATCATTTTGTGTTCAATGATGTTCTCTTTGACTAATAGTTAACTCTTTTTTATGAGCACAAACATTTAAGTGTGACAAAAAGTCAGGAAGGGGGCAAATAGTTTTTCACACACCTGTACTAGACATAACCAGAGAAAATAAGCCAATTAACGCATAAATAAAACTTGTGCCCGTGTGTTGCAATTAATGTGTCCCGGACGTTTGGAGGAACGGAAGCTCAGAGTTGAGTTTTATTGTAGCGTAGATTACGGCCTCAATAGTAGCCCGTGTTATTATTTTGATTATCATATTTGTGCTTTTTATGCTATTATTATTGTGCCTGTTGTGAGGTCATTCAAACCCGCAATAAAAGCCTGTTCTAGGGATCAGGTCTGGTGCTTGTGTGCCTGTCCGAACATGACAGTGACATTACTGACATGTAGTGACCAGTGTAGACTACTATATAACATCACGTCTTTGAAAGCATTTTCCGAATGCCTAATATCTATATTTTGGTTCATGTAGCCACTTTTATGCTTGAAAATGCTAAATTTATGCATGACAAATTAACCTGCTGTGTCTGATATTTTAACCCTGTCATGTCGCCAAATAGGCAAAATGACATACTAAGCTTCAAACTTAGTAGTAGATTAAGATAAAGCTACTAAGCTTCACATGAATGAGAATGGAAAGGCAATCGGTCCTGATGATATACCTGTGGAGGTATGGAAGTGTCTAGAAAAGGTGCCAGCAGAGTTTCTGACCGGGTTGTTTAACAAGATCTTAGATAATGAGAAGATGCCTGAGGAATGGAGGAGAAGTGTGCTGGTGCCCATTTTTAAGAACAAGGGCGATGTGCAGAATTGTGGCAACTACAGAGGAATAAAGCTGATGAGCCATACAATGAAGTTATGGGAAAGAGTAGTTGAAGCTAGACTAAGGGCAAACGTGAGCATTTGTGAGCAGCAGTACGGTTTTATCCAAAAAAA
>QODF01000161.1:71524-84024 GCA_024372805.1 Oostethus manadensis
ATGCATAACTAGCAAGCTACATTAGTTGTAAACAATGCATAACTAGCAAGCTACATTAGTTGTAAACAATGGATAACTAGCAAGCTACATTACTTGTAAACAATGGATAACTAGCAAGCTACATTACTTGTAAACGATGCATAACTAGCAAGCTACATTAGTTGTAAACAATGCATAACTAGCAAGCTACATTAGTTGTAAACAATGGATAACTAGCAAGCTACATTACTAGGTACACCTTTTCTCCCAATTTTTCCCTCATTCATTTATTCACGCATTTTCTGTTTCATCCTTTTTCTTTTACTGGGATGTTCAGTAGACTAATTAGAACGTTTGTGGCCACAAAATCCAAATTGTGCTCTTTTTTTATTAATGCGGCTACTGCATCTGTATACAGGCATTCACTGTATAATTACAAATATAAAACCTTAAAGGGGACCTACAGTATTATACTTATTTTTGGGTCTTTGTATTGAGTTCTGGACTCCTATAGAGTAGCTACACATGATAACAGAAAGCTTTCTAGATTTTCCCAACTCTGCGTCTCTTCCTGCAGTGTTTCTTTGGGTTTCTTGCCAGCTGAATGGGAGTCAAGCTGCCTTTAAGTGCGGAGCAAGATTTATTTGCCAAGGGAAACTTCCTAATCCAAATGAGTCTCCCTTGACATTTGACTGCGTTTATTATTATGAATTTTGTTGAGCCACATTTTGATGCCTGACCTGAAAAGGGACGGGTGGGGGATATAGGAAAGGGTGCAGAAGAACCTCACACATATTTGAACCATATTATAAGCAACCATGATAACCACAATATCAGCAACAACCAGAACAGTCACAAGTCTGTGTAATTTACTACATCCTCCTCCTGGTACGCGGCTGCGAGCCTACTACGCTGTAATTTGTCACACAATGCCAAACCCCACTTGCTAATTCTGGCGGTCCTGGAGTTGATAGTAAATGGCAATGTATCTTTTTAAAATATCCACTCTTAACAGCTATTAGCAGCTCCAGGCATGGGTGAGCTTGTAATTTGCATGCATGCAGGTAATACTCCCTGTATGCACATTCTATGATACACATTCAACCGCTTTTGTCCCATTACCTACACAAAATAAACACAGTCAGGACATTGATAAATTGTTACTTACAGCTTGCTCTTCTCACTCTTAAATACGACCAAGTAACGTCGGAAAAGGGTCTGACTTCAACAACACTTTGGCGGATAGTCCAGCTTCGTTTTGGTAAACAAAATTAGCTTTCCCTCACACCCAAACAAACATTTCCTGGGAGCCTCAACGTTGCCCACCACCTCCCCAAAACTCATCACACTGTAAATTAAAGCACTTTACAATGACCTTGTCATTTAAAAGTACTGACAATGTTTATCTGTAGGTGCGACTCCCCTTCGGGTCATAGGTGGCGCCGTTCATGGATCCCAGCTGGCCGGTCAAGCCTCAGCTACTGCCGCTGCTTCCCTGCAAAGAAACGCTGCACTTCCCCTCGTTCATGCGACAGCTTGGCAGCAATGTAGACACGGCAGCTTCTTCAACAAGTGTAAGAAAAAATTAATATTCCTCATATCATCCAATTCTTTCGATTGACAATGCCGAGTGTCATTCATCCAATCATTTTAACTGTTGTGATTTTGGGTCCACACAGTGACAGCTGAAGAGCTGTGGAAAGGCGTGCTGGCCGAGACCGGAGCTGGAAGCAGGAAGGGTAGAGGGAAGCGAGCCAAACGCAAGCTGAGAAGAGACCTGAACCGAGGCCAGAACATCGGAGAAGGTAGGGGAGAATTTTACCACAATATAATATCACATTTAAGGAAAAGTTTTTATATTTGTGTGACTCAACTACACAGGACATGGAGGCTTTCTGTGGCCCGGTCTGAACATGCCGCTTTTGAAAGACGGCACCATACAGAGCATGAGCCGCAGAGGCGACGCCGAGCAGCAGGAAGTGAAAGCTGAACTTGGTGAGCACGCACGAAGATGGTGGTGATGTTAAATGTTGCTGAGTGTTCTTTTCCTGTGTCCTTCCGGCAGTGCGTCAGCGGGACGAGTGGGAGAAGAAGAGGAAAATGAAGGTGAAGCGGGAAGGAGGATGGACGGGGAACTCCTGGGGGGGAATCAGTCTGGGGCCCCCTGATCCGGGACCCAATGGAGGTAAAGCGCATGCCATATTTACGCATTGGACACACAAATTGAGAAAAACAAAACTGAAAAAAGTCAGCCCACCGATATTATTGGCCCAATATTGGCATAGAAATGTAAAATCGGTATAGATTTTTTTTTCCTGTAATGAAAACGGATTTTTAAATATGCTGTATTTGCTATGACTGCAAAGCCTTGGTTATTTGAGGAGGAACTTCTTCCTCCAAAGCACATCCATCCATCCATTTTTCTCAGCTTATCCAGGATCGCGGGTAAAACAGGCTCAATAGAGAAGAATTCCCGGTTCTTGGCCACCTCTTCCAGTTCCACCGGGAGGACACCAAGGCGTTCCCATGCCAGGTGTGAGACATAATTCCTCCAGCCTGTCCTCGGGCTGCCCCGGAATACCCCACCAGAGAAGGATCAGGGAGGCGTTCGGATAACATGCCCGAGCCACCTCAATTTCACCACAACCGCGTCCGGTTCAGAGACGGCATTACTGCGCCAATCCACCTCCAATCTTCCCTCACTTGTGAACAAGACCCCAAAGGTACTGTTCCCGACATCCACACAATGTTGGAGAGACGTGTCAGCCTGACAGTCGCTCAACATCAAGAGCCTTGAGGAACTCAGGGCGAAATGCATCTACCCCCATGCTTTGCCACCCGGGTGGGTTTAGACTACCCCGGATACCTCAGATGGAGCTGTCCACGTTCATGTCCTCAGACTGTTCTTCCTTTATGGAAGGTATGTCACAAGACAATCAAAAAATCATGTATCGCACTGGATGACCAGCCCTTTTCTGTTGTTCAAGACGCCGGATTCACCAAACTTGTGGAGTATTTCATAAATGTTTGCTCACCCGTCTTTAACGTCGTTTACATCCACATCGAGAAGCCATTTGCTGATCCATTAGCTTTGCAACAGATATATGCTCTTTCCACGACAGGAGATATGTAATGTTACACATATCGGTATCGTTTGATATCAGAAGCGGACATTTAGAGTTGGACAATTTTTGCAAACATCGGCAAAACAGCCAATGTCGGCCATCCCTAGTATTTAAAAAAAAATGTAAGGTTTGTAGGTGTGTAGTTTTTTAAAACAAAACATATCAAGCTCTGCTTACATAAGGTTTTATGTACGAGATCATCCATTACTTAATGTTTACAATTAATTACATTACATTAGGCTAAAATGACATAAAATGACAATGACATTTTTTTTCTCCAAATTTACTGCAAAAGTAGTGCATTAGTAACATTTCACCATGTTAAACCTTTGAAACATGCCACGTGAAGAGGTGACGTTGGGTAAGAGACAGCTTCAGGATTCAACGGTAGGATGCCCACATCCATTTGGCCAAAGGACTCATCACCATCGCAAAGATAAACAAGTATAACCATTCGTCATTAAAAGTACAACAGACCACCGTCTTACGGTGTAAATAGCGGGGAGACTATGTTTTCAAAATACCCATGCATGTACAGTATTTCAACAAAGTCCCTGCAGCAAGCTAAGAATGTAACTCTGTATTTGTGAGCACATAGGACTCAGAGATGGACGGCCGAGCCTTCTAAAAATCTTTAATCCACACTTTTAGGCTGTCGGAGCCCTCAGCGCGTTTATTTGTGATTAGCTGAAGGCTGACAGATGCGAGATGAAGCTTCTCGCCTCTTGTCGAGTCATCGCCTCTTGCTTGGACTTCTTTTTTTATTTATTTTTTATTCCTTTTGTTGCTTTTTCGCTGCTACAAGCTCTCGCAACTTGTGAGAAAATGAAGTCAAGAGCCGAGCACATGTGTAGAATCATGGTCCTCGTTGGCCAAACCCACCGGAGGCCTCATGGATGTGATGTGCAGAGAACTGTAACGAGCTTTCTTGTCTGCGATCTGGTTGACTTTCTTCCAGATGGTGTGTGTGTGTGCGTGTGTACTCTTTTTCTGTGTGCACTCTTTTGCTGGCTTTTAATTAGTATTAAGGGAATAGGCATATGTTGATGTCCTTTTCAGGTCAGATGTATATTTGTTCCACTTGGCTGCTTATTTTTGCATTTTTTGTGAATGTTTTTTTTGTTTTTTTTCCCACAGAAACCTATGAAGACTTTGATTCACGTGTCATTGAGGTGAGTAAATAATCATCATCAGCATCATGAGCATCCTTTCATTTAGCAAGCATTTGACTTATTGTCTTTGACTGTAAGTATTACTCTTTTTCTTCTCTCACCTTTTTTTAAAAAACAAATAATAAAGAAAAATAATAAAAAAAAAAAAATTAAAAAAAAAAAAAAAAACAAAATTTTTTAGAAAATAAATACAAAAAAATTAATTTTTTTTTTTTTTTTCCATTTTCCAATTGTTCCACTTGGGAATAGATGTTCAAATCTCAGACCGCAGATTGTTTAGCCCTCCAGGTCTTCTCTGGCGAGCTTTTTTGCATGTCTCAAACGTCGCGGCAATAGGTACTGGCGCTTCAGGGGTCTGATAAGGTTTGATATGTTCAAGATCAATGTTTGTTCAGCGTTTGACGGAATGTTTCCTCTGACACAGTGACAAGTCCCACACGATCGATGCCGTGTTTGTTTTCAAGTGAGCACAGGGGAAGTTACAACGGGTCATTTGCAGCACGTCACAGAAAGAGTGCGCTTGATTTGCACACTACAGGTCATCTCGTCTCGTTGGTGGTCTGAGCTATTTTTTATGCTATTGGATTCCTAATATTGGCTCGATAATTGGCGTGCACCCCTTATTGTTAGTGTTACCACATTAGTCATTGGGGTTGGGTGACATAGGCTACGTTCACACTGCAGAGTAGGATTCCCAATTCGGAATTATTGTTTAAAATCCAATTTTTTCACATGGTGGTTCACGTTACCAAACAAATGCGACTCGTAATGTGAACACAACGTGCCTGGAACGTGACCTGCATGCACAGAAGCAGGACATCGCTTGCATTTCTGTGTGTTTACAGAAGTGAAGACCGCTGCGTACGTGTGCTCCAGTGATGTGCGATACAATTGATTTCATTTTTGATTCGATACTGGGTAAAATTCAGGCTGGTGTCGGCGATCAGCGATACCAGTTCACTACTGTGTGCAAAGTTAAAGTTACATTTTAAAAAGTAGTTTACAGTGTTTTAAATCATAGCATAAAGAAAGCAAAACATATAATGACCTTTATTAAAGCATGAAGGACTTTATATTGAGGTAGTGGGTGATTTACAATTGGTCTGTATTCATCATATGAACACATAATTAAAAACAATGATTATTTTGTGCATATTGACGATTCTATTAATATTGGTGTATTGGTATTGGTTCCAATCCCCACACAGTGCACGGTGGAAAAGCATATCACTGTCCCCATCAGTGGGGACGCCCTCGAATGTAAGACTATATCGTTGGTTGTGTGTATTTTTGTACTTAGGATACTGATTTGTCGATATTGTTATCACGTTGGTGTGAAATGAATATGCGGATTGAAATCACAGCCATTATGAGTGGACAAAAAAAGTAATGCTTTAATTCAACCGATTAAAACATCAGACTGGAATAAAAGATGTGTAGGATGATATCTATTTATCAGTGCTCAGGTGAAACGTATTATTTATTAGTGCTCATCGAAATGTTCTCAAAATGTGACCATGCAAAATATGACAGTTCGACTCAAACTTTCTATAAAATGAATTTGCCAATGAATTATGTTCAAAATTTCAATTTAATTCACGTTAAGTTAGTTTTTTTAAGTGTACATGGCTTCATCTCAAATGTCTGACGGGGTACGCCACTCTACACCCTACACCCACCTATATCAGTCACAGCTGTGAACCCATCCCCCCCCAAACAGTCTCACTGACACCGTTGCGTGTCCCATACCTGCCTCACGCCGTGTGTGTGTTCTCTTTGTTGTGCTACAAATGGTATTAGTATCTGTGTGTGTGTTATTGATCAGGGCCCTGCAGGAATAACGAGTTGCGCTGCTGGAATTAGATTCCCTCTAATGGCCACTTCATGTTACCATTTCCATAAGTGCGGCTAATGAAATCAAAAAGGCTTACTGGAATGAAAAGGCTTGCTTCCCAAGGACGATGACACCACCATGTTGTTAGCGAAACAGTACATGCTGCAGGAGGAGGAGGAGGCGGCGGGGGGTTAGTGGGGAACGAGAAGTGTGAGGAGCTGGACTTTTTTCATCAGCCGACATAAAACCTCATCACTGTCGTCCGTTCTTTCTTTTCTTTTTTGTTCTGCAATCTGCAGTGAAGTCTGCAACCTTGAAAGTTGTCGTGCTTTTTAAGAGGAAGAGGACAAGTGACATCAACTCAACTAGAACTTGGAATCAGATTATAGGAGAGTGAATGTACACACACACACACACACACAGTGTAAAGTAATGTAGTTTGTCATAACCATAAAAGTGTCATCTCCATAACGCCTCAATGGTAAGCAGCGGAGGACATGAATGAAAGGATTTTCCTTTGGCCTCATTTCTCAAATGACCTTCTTTAAAATGCTGGTTTGTGAAGGTGGCTGGTGTAAACAGCAGCACTGTTTGTAATCCAAGTCTGCAGCGCGCAGTCGTAGCTGCAGTGTTAGGTGTTGGCAAAGCGTCCCCGTCTGCTTTCCGGGAGGCTGAAACTCCCCCCTGTTGGGGGAGATAAAGAAAAATAAAAAGATGAAACTCAACCCGCCGTTACCGTCGTGGTTGTCGCCTCCCACCGCCAGGCTGTTGTCCATCCGGCGCAGATAGACTCGGCCCATCTGCTGCGCATGCTAATGCTGCACCGCAAACTGCTGCATCTTCACCTCAAGTGACAAATGTGAAGCCTGAGAGTCATACTTCGAGTGCAGACTGGCTGCAGAATCATGACAACTTTTGAGGATTTTGCAAAACAGGCCTCATGCGACCATCTGCTCACAGGGTTTCAGTTGGTATTGCACTCCATCCATCCATCCATTCATTTTCTATGCCGCTTATCCTCAGTCATGCAAGTAAAATAATCTATTTTTGATACGAATTTTGTCCATCATGTGGTATAATATAATCCCCTTTCACATGCCGATCCTGCAACGCTGGGGCTGATACTACCCTCGTAGCCATAAAATGATGGTTTGTCCTACCGCGTTGGACAAACAGTGGATGGTTAACGGATTTCACTTTTTGGCAGCATCCAGCAGAGGGCGCCAATACTGCAGGTTCACCTACTGTAGTTTGCCGCTTTAAAGGGCTGCTCAAAAAATGGAAATAAGAAGCAAAGCTCGAGAGGTCTGCATCATTTTGAGGGTTGCACAGACTGACATGTTGACCTGCTCATACTGTATTTCTCAGCAAAAATAACTAGACCGGACCTACGTGTTTTGGATTTTATTGTGAATACGGTTAGCTCGGAACCTCAGCCTCCTAACATTGCAGAATAATATGAGTTAAAGGTTTCTTCTGTTTTCCGCCTTCTAAAGTGAATGTTATAAAAACAGATTATTCATTGTTATCCAGGGTGTACCTCTCCTCTCGACCAAAGTCAGCTGGGGTAGGCTCCAGCATATACGCTCTCAAGCACGTGTACACAAAAAGACCCCTTATACTTTCAGTTGTTTTGGTCTTGCTGTAGCATTGCATCACAAGCCTTCTTCAAAATACACACTCCTGAAGTGTGTGTGTGTGCGTGCGTGCGTGCGTGTAAGTTACATAATTAGTGATGCTGAAGGCTGATGTTGACTTTGAAGCTTGTCATTTGTGCCGTCTTGGAATCGGCGAGGAGGAGGGCGTTCCCCCAAAGTGACACCCGAGATGCGTCTGTCCTCTTCACTCTTCCGTCACGGACCAGCCTTTTCTTTCCTGCTGTTTTCTTCTCTGTGGCGCATCAGTGCTGACCCCTAGTGTTTACAGAGTTACATGAAAAGGTCACGTCTTCCTTGACTCTACAAGACATGGTTTGTTTATTGCTTCTTGTCGACTGCTGTTGTCTTGCAGCTGAAGAGCGTGAGCTGCATGACAGCAAAGGAGGGCAGGAAGAGGTCCATGAGCTGTCTGGTCGCCGTGGGGAACGGCAAAGGAACCGCAGGTTAGGCATTGGGACATTTACAGTAGAGGTGGGCCATTTGATAAATGTTAACCTTGATCAGTTACCAACACTTTGGACATTTATTATGAGCCTTGTGGAACTTGTGGATCATATGTTTAGAGCTACAAATGAACTTTCTTTGTTCCACAAACAAGACGGAGCCGCTTGTGTGTGCTTTCAAATGAGAGCAGGGCTCCCTCAGCACTCGTTCCTGAGCAGAGCAACCTGTTCGTTCATGTCAAGAGTCTCTTACAATGCCCACACTTTTTGCACGGTGGTCTTTGATTCATTGTTTTTCATCAACCATTAAGATTTTTGCAGTCTGTTTGACGCTGCTTGAATGCGCCACAGTGATGTGCTATGAGATGCAACAGTGAAATGCTTTATAAACCGCTTAATAAATACATTAATAACTAATAACTGCTGTGTTGTTTAACTTTCAAACACAGTTACCCATACCAAACCACACCACCATCGACGCTAAACCATTTAAAATCCATTTCACCCTTTGGAAACTTCTCCATTTTAGTATCCAGAATTGTCTAGATTTGTTGCTAGTCACTTTTTTTGAAAAGGTATCTAAAGCATCTGATTACACATAGGTAGTCAACACAGATCCCTCCTGCTAAATCATCCTATTCTCGAGCAGACCAGTGCGTATGAGGTGTGTTACACATACAGTCCCATTATAATGTGTTTATGAACGAGGCCAAACCGATAGCATCAGATCTGTTAAGTTGCAAAGTCGCTTTTCTGCATCTACGTTCAATCCAAAGTGGGCGTACATCAGTGCCCTGCGTTATACCTCTGTGAAATCTGTGTACTCGCTCTGTGTGTCTGCCTTTAATTTATCACCAGCCTATATGAGTTGACTTAATAGGGCAGAATTCTGAGTACAAAACATGTAGAACAGAACCTGGACGCAACGGGAGTGGAGGAGGCAAAGTGATATCTTGGGTTTTGTTATTTATTTGTTCCAAAAGGTCAGCCAAGAACTGAAACACACAAAAACCAAAGCAATTTTTTCCATAGAAGATGTCAATCCAGTGAATCCATTCCAGTTTGAAAACGGAGGTTTGACTGTACGTCCGACGGTCCCACTGGCTCTGAACTGAAAGTGAAAGAGGATACAAATACTTAGTCTCAGTATGTATTTTTTGTTCTCTGCAGGCTTCGCCTTGGGGAAGGCGCCAGACAGAAACACAGCTATGAGGAAGGTGAGAACATTGCCTTTTTATTTCTGGCAGTGGATCACAGTGGTTTTTGATATCATGCCCACCTTATTGTTGCCTAATCCTGCTAAAAAACAATAAAATACAATGTTTTTTTTGTTTGTTTTTTGCAGGCAAAAAATCGAGCCATTCACTACTTGTATTATATAGATAGATACAACGACCACACCAGTAAGTCCACGGTGTATAAGCCTATTTGTTGTTTTCCTCCTCCACGGTGCCCTCTAGGGATAAAGGCTTGGGTTTTTGGTGTTGTTTTGAGTAGAGGTGCTGCCTCTACTCAAAAATGCCAACGAAAAGTGTGATTTTGTCATCGCAAACAGTTTTTGTGCTCTGCAAGGCTTACACAACACAGAGAAGAATTAGCTTTTTTGTTGTTTTTGTTTGTGCACTGATTTAGTCACAATGTGTGATTCACACAGCGCACAAAAAACACACGCCATGTTCCAAAAAGAACTCTGGACCTCCTGGATCCTCGGCAACTGTTCAGCAGCCACCGAAGGGAAGCGTTAATGCGTTTGTCTGACATTTAAGTTGTTTTGTTTTTCCACGGACGTCATCGCCTAGTAGGATGGATCAAGTGGCAGTTCCGGCTTGAATGACGTCCTGCGCATGTGTTAAGGATGAGATGTTTCATTTTCTAGCAGTTAATGTCATTTACTCAGGAAAGCTTAACCCAGGGTGTTACACGACCAACTTTTTCATTGTTTATTTTAATTACCTTATAATACCAAGTGTGACATTCTATACCGTGAATCCCACTTTTCCTCAGTTCTTCCTTGTTTTGCGCTTTTTGCAGGAAGGACTTCCTTCAAGTTTTGATTGGCTAAATTGGCCTAAAGGCTTAATTAAGGTGTCCAAACCTTTGCCACCGAGGGCCACTTACTGAAAAAGTGAAGGACTCAGGGGCCACTTTATACAGTTTTCCCCATACATTCATTTATCACTGGTTGCCTTCCACAAACAGACTTGGCGCTCCCTGTTTGCATTCACGCAGTTTATTTTATTCAGACCATGAATGTAGCATGTTGTTCCAACTGTGAAGTTAATGGCACTCTTTTTTTCTTAACTCTTTTAAAAGTAAAACTCTTTTTTTCTTAACACGACTCATACACAGCTGGTTTGTCAAAGAGTAAGAAAATGTAGCAGGAGGGATCCGCGTCAAGAAAACAAATCTAGTGATTTTTCTTCTGGCTTTATTGGACACTTTAACATGAACACACTAATGAACAGCCAGTACTTCCATCCATCCATCCATCCATTTTCTATGCTGCTTATCCTCGGTAGGGTTGCGGGGGTATGCTTCTTAATCTATTTGTTATGCTTCTCTAAATAAATACATATGTATTTATTTGTTTATATGTCGTGGGCCAATAAAAAAAATTGCTTTCAAGAGCTAGGGTGAGGAGCTCGGCCATCCGGGAGGAGCTCAGAATAAAGCCGCTGCTCCTTCACATCGAAAGGAGCCAGTTGAGGTGGCTCGGGCATCTAGTCCGGATGCCTCCTGGGCGCCTCCCTGGTGAGGTGTTTCGGGCATGCCCAGTCGGGAGAAGGCCCCCGGGAAGACCTAGGACACGCTGGAGGGACTATGTCTCACAGCTGGCCTGGGAACGCCTTGGTGTCCTCCCGATGGAGCTGGAAGAGGTCGCTGGGGACCGGGAAGTCTGGAATTCCCTACAGAAGCTGCTGCCCCCGCGACCCGGACCCGGATAAGCGGAGGAAAATGGATGGATGGATGGATGCTTTCGAGAGCACCTGCATTTGGATTTAAGGAGATATAGCGCTTGATACTGCTTTGGAATGCCCGTTTTACATGATATATATTTTGTGCTGATTAGCAAAGGTAATGCAGTGAGTGATGCATAAGGACATGCAGCCAAAGATCAGCAGAAACTGAATTTTTGGGAGACAGTAATTCTCTGTCTGTGTCCTCAACAGTTTATCACGACATTGATACCAAGTTCAAACGGACGAGCCTTCGCATGAAGAAACAGAATGAAGGTATATTTCATTTATCGTACGTGTTAAGCTATTAACAGTGCTTGCAGTTTGCAGTGGTGTGCAGCTACATGGCATCATGCTGACGGAGGTGTTTTTAATATTGTGGTTACCATAAGTTTGGTGCAAATTAACCCCCGCACGCCCCCATGTCTGCAGGCTACGGTCTGCGCTGCCACCGTGCCATCATCACCATGTGTAAACTGATGGGCATCAAGGACATGTACTGTAAAGTGGAAGGACCAACCAACCTTCTCAACATCACCAAGGCTTTCTTCGCCGGGTTGGCCAGTCAGGTACACTACCTAACGTCATGCGTAGGTCACAAATTCAAATCTTCGAACCATGCAAAGTGCATATTTATATAATAGCTTTGTATCTACAGTACCTAATGTAAAAAGTAGGTTAAATGTGCTCTTTATTATATTATTATAATATTTGCTGCTGCTTGTAAAAATAATATTGACTTTTCCACTCCAAGCAAAATAATACAATTTGTTGTTATACATTTTGTTAAATAAATTGATAAATATTATTGATGTATTGTAAAAAAGACCAATATATGATTTAATCATATCAGTAAAATTAGTACAAATAAACACGTTTCCTCTATTATTAAATGGTTGGTATTCTCTGCAGTTGAGTGTAAAAAAGCAGCTATTACAGTATTTTGTCTCATCGTGGTTATAGCTGAAAATAATTGATGATGGTAAATAAAGTGGTTTTTAGCTTACGGGATAGTTTAACATTAAAAATGTTCCACTTAGTTTCCATAACTGCTTGTCATATGCATTATGAAGGATTCGGACCTACTTGTGAACTTCTTAAATAAGCTTTGGGCTAAACAAAGGAAAATGAAAACATACATTCCCGATTTATCAGCAAAGAAAACAAGCGTAATATCCAGCAACAAGACAGATTTATAAAGTTCTCCTTCGGAACTGTGCTCCACCCTCCCCGCATGTTCTGGCGCAAAAACATTGTCATCCCTCACTCCCCCCAATGCAGGAAACCCACCAGAAGCTGGCAGACAAGAAGCAGCTCCATGTGGTGGAGTTC
>QODF01000161.1:89024-126830 GCA_024372805.1 Oostethus manadensis
CCGTTGAGTGCTGGGAGCGAGAGTGCAAAGATGCAAAAACGCTGTACGTGAAATGTTATAAATGTGGGACTAAACAGCCGTCAGTTGCAATATTGATGCCGTGGGTTTTGGAGCGTCGACTTAAAGCCTGCGAGGCAAACCTCACTTTTATTGTGTGGACCAGTGGCGGCTGCTGGTCATTCAAGGAAGGAAAGCTAATTTTTTCTCCGGATCAGTTAAGAACAACGAAATGAAAAACTTGGAAAATGCTCCGGTGGATGTTTATACCTCAAGATCGCTGGTTCGCCCAGCCCCGCCGACCCCCAGAGATATTGAGCATCCCATGGGCGGGACAAAGCCCAGCATTTATCCAATGACCGTCCAGTTTTGCGCAGTGGAACAAACCACTCTACGCTTCCCCATCAAAGTCAGTAGACGCTCAGTGAATTAGAATGGGAAGGAAGCGGTGTCAGTTAGCTGCGATAAGTAGCTGATTCCGAGCAAAAGATGAAGGCATGCTAGTGCATATTTAGTCAATGAAATGTACACACTGCAGTGTATATTCAGCCACTTTTTTGGACATTTTAAGGGACGCTGAGCTTCCCTTGCAGTGTTACAGCAATCACCACTGGTGTGGACATCCACAGACTGGATGTCTGTAAGGACACTAGGGGGTAATGTTGAGGAGGGTTTGGTTGCAAGATAGATTTGAGTGTCATCAACGTAACAGTGAAAACGAATGCCAAAACAACAAAAAATGTTTCCAAGGGGAAGAACATATATTCGAAAAAGCAGAGGATCGAGCACTAAACCTAGGGGAACATTGAGAATGATTAGTGAGCATGGAAATTTTACATTATGACCTTGAATAAACTTCAAACTGTTGGCCGTGTATGGATTGAACCAGTGTAGAGCCGTGCCAGAGAGCCCGATGCAGCCCAAACGATCCAAGAAGAGATCTTGCATTATTATGAGTATATATATATTTATATATACAGCATGTGTGGCATGTTTGTGCGTGACACACCTCTTAGGTGATTTGTGCGCAGGCTCCAGCCCCAATTGTTGAGCCCCTACACGGGTGGTGTGGATTCCTGGTGGCACAATAAAGCTAGTTTCCAGAACTTGTTCTGACCAGTTTGCTGGTCTGCTAGTCTCTCCCAGTCTTGTGGTGGAAGGCGCGGCCCATGCATCTGTGGTTAATGTAGGAACAACCAATGCCTTACTATACCCTCAGCCTCGGCACCTTGAGCAAAGCGGAAGTGCTGAGTTTGCCTGCGGGGGTGTCGGATGTCAACACCACTACTGTGACGGGCTGTGGACTTTGCTGAAGAACCAGCTGAGCTGAGTCGAGAGCTGCATTACAGAAAATACTGCATTGTGTTTTTATGCACATGAATGGACCATCTGGGGTGTACAAATGTGGTTACCCTGGAAATCTCCCGTGCTTGAGCCGGTGCCAATTTGTCAGCGATACCACCACCTGAATATGAGGCTGTTAAAGCGGACATAAATAAGCTCCTCCATGCACATGTGGTTAGGGAAAGCAGCAGCCCTTATTGTACTGGTGCGAATAAGGGATGGCAGACTATGCCCTTCTGTAGATTACTGCCTCTTGGATGCGCTGTCTGGTTCCTGCTGATTTTTGACCATTGATGTGGCCAGCGTGGCAGATACGGCCTTCTGTACACTGTTTGGGCTTTTTCTATGGAACAGGATCCCCTTTTGCCTTCTGAACTGCTCCGAGCACTTTCCAGGGAGATCAGCAGACCCTGCCACTGCTGCTTTTCTTGATGATATAATTTTCTTTTCCACATCTGTTAAACAGAACTTGGTAGGGTTAGAACTTCTGTTGTGTCGCCACCAGAAGGAGGGCGCCAAGACCAAACTGGAGAAGTGTAGCTTCCTGAAACAACAGGTTAGTTATTCCGGACTTGTAATCAAGTGAGGCTGTCTCCACATCCAAGATTGAGACAGTGGCCCAGTGAAAGACCCAGTTATCTCGTCTTCTGAATTGATTCATTGATTTCATGATGGATTTGTAAATTTGGTGCCCTTTTATTTTGTTTAATTGTTTTTTTTTTCATATTTGTAATTATTGCATTAATTATTATTTGGAATGTGTGATAAGTGAACAGCTGAAACCATGTCTTGGAATTCCACAATGCCTAAGTTCCATCAGACTGTACGGAAATGGCAAACTGGAACTACCAATAGCAGGTCTCATGGAAGAATTCTAATGCACCAAAGAAAGACCGGCCATGACCCTTACTGCATGAAGATGCAGAGGAATATTATAATTCATGCGTTATGATCCCAACCCGAGTTTCACACCTATATTAGTTTGAAATGATCATTACAAAATCTGCAAACACTAGTATTCTAGTCTACTTGTTTTATTTCACATTGTAGATTGCAAATATACCAGAAAGGTGAAATCATCAAGTAATGTATATACAGGTGGACATTTGCAGACAAATAACAAAAACAATCATCACTCGTCATTTAAACGGATCCTTGCAAAGACGAAAAAAAGGAGACCTAAAAGCAGAAAAAAGTGAGTGAGTAAAAAGCTTTCGTAAACACAGAGAAAGCGTGAATGAAATTCCGACCACGTTTGAGGTTTGAGGTCTTCAATGCGTAATAATGCCTTTGTCGAAATGTCAACCACCAACAAAGTAAGCCCATAATCCCGCCTCAGAAAAGTTCAACAAAAGAAAGTAATATTGTGTATATTTGGTAATAACTCTTTCACAGACTTTTATCAAAAGAGGAGGGGGACACTTAGCCTAGTTTGTGTGCCATGTTTAAATAGTGTGCCTAATCGTGCTTAATTTAGTGAAAATCATACCAAAATTACAATTTAACTGGCACTTTTGTGCATATGCATGTGCAACACACTCCATGAGCGTCCGGTGTGCTGCTTTAAATTGTAAATATGTATTTTCTTTATGGTAACTTACATAGAAAGTGGTTTGATGGCGCTATCTGCAGGGGGGAAAGAGTGCTACCGCTGTAAATCCAGCAGAGGGTGCTGTCTCGCAAGTCAAGTCACTAAACATTTTGTGGTAGGAAGAGGCTTTGGCAAGAGGGGATGTTGTTGTTAATCAAATAAGATTAGTAAAACTCACTTTCATCATACCATACATGTGACCAGGATCGATAGCCTGTTTGTTTGCTGCTCATTCAGTCATGTGACTATCCTAACTCATGTTGCCTGTCAGAGCGTGCCAGTGGTAAACAAAAAAAAACAAACAAGCAATAATAACAAGTAAAATGTATAAAGGGTGAGGAGTGAGCATTTTAGGCGAACGGACTGGCCCACTTGGCTTGACATTTGGCTTCCTGTTTGTTTAAGGGCGGTGGAGCGTCTAGGCCTTCCTCCATCGCATACCGGAGAAAATGGCGTGCAGGAAGTAGAGAAGCGTGGCCAGGTAGGACATCACCTGGGAACGCAAATGAATCTGAGTCAGAGGCAGGCCGGTCAGTACGGAACCAACATAATTAAAAGAATGGTATCGGGTTAAGAGCTGCACCTTTGAAGACACTATTACCTGCGAGTCGGTGGTTGAAGTTATCACGCGCGTTTGATTTACACATCCAGAACAATCCCACAGTTTATACTGTTTGTTTTGTAACACCGTAGCGTATACAAGCCCCAACCCTTGGAAAAAAGCAGTATACATAAAGTTAATCTTATTAAGTATACCAGGAAGACCGGGAAGTCTGGACATCCCTACTGAAACTGCTGCCCCCGCGACCCGGACCCGGATAAGCGGAAGAAAATGGAATGGAATGGAATTATTAAGTATACTTCCACGTCTAAGTCAGTGGGGAATTTGAACACACCCAAAGTGGCAAGAAAAACATCCATAAACAAGGCGCTTCGTTATTAAAGCCGCATGGGTTCCAAGCGGGAGAAAAAAGTAGCAGCTTGTAGTCCGAAAAATACGGTAATAATGAAAGCGGGTTTGTTGGGATTCCTTTCTGTATATAAAACATCCGTACGAACTGTATATGTTTGTGTGACGTCTCACCACGGCAGCGATGTCCAGCCTGTAGAATTTGAGACCGTCACCAGTCAGGGGCACGACGAGCACGGTGCCCCCCGGGTTAATGGTCACCCCCCACCCCTTGAGCACCGTTATGTAGGCCAGATCCACCGAGGCACTCAAGTAGAAGACCACCGCCAAGAAGTGGTAGCCGACATCCTGCAGGAAGGAAAAATGCAAAGTCTAATCGGCGCAACAGCAGAAGAAAATCAAAGCCCGGCCAATCAGGATGCGGTGGGCGTATCTCACCAGGGCGGGCCAGATGCTGCTCTGGTTGGCGCCACAGAGGAAGATGAAGAACCAGAGCGTGGTGAAGACGAAGCAGAAAACGGACACAAACATTACCCAGCCCAGAGGGTGGTCCGGGAAAACATGAGTGGATGCTACCAGGATCCACACTAGTCCTCCAAACACCTGCAGGGGGCGGAGTCACACAGATTAGGGTCATGTATTGATCACCGATGCAAGTCATACGGTGTCATGTACCGCAAATGCTCTCATTATAAGAAGCTGCTAATGCTGCCCTCTCATGACACCTCAAATGCAGCTACTGTCATCTTATGTAGTTAATTTTAAAAACACAGCTGGAGGTTGCCTACAGCCACTCTCTTAATACCGGACGCTAATTAAAGATAGTAATGTGCTTCTTTTTTTTTGGACCCAATGACTGAATTGATTTTCACACACGTGAAATTGGACTAGTTGAACTTTAAGATGACAACACCAGCAAATGACTTCCCTTTTAAAACCCACACACCCAAGAGGCAACTGCCAATCTTGGTTTGTTTGGTTTTGTTTTTTTTTTTAAACCCATCATCCCTCCTCCTTTGACAAACATCCCCACTGAAAGAGCCTTGGAAGAAAGTAAACATGAACACGTCATGTTGTAACACAATACAATTTTAACAATATAGTCCTGAAATAAGACAAAGAAGGAATGGAGGGGGTGGGGGGGGGGGGGACCACAAAAGGCACCATTGTTAGCACAGTGAACATGTGACCCTGCAGCTCATCCAATCAGACGACGTGCAGCCTTCTCACCACATATCAAGTACGTTCTTTTACACGTTGCTGGTGTTTTGCTCTTTTGGAAACCAACATGGCCGCCACCCAAAACCCACATCCTTGCTGTTGCCCTGAAGAAATGCAACTATAAGGCACAGGACTATGAATCAAGTAATGTTTGTGAGTAAAACCTGTCTATAATATTGTATATGCTCACCTAGAGGCACCTAGAGGCCTATGTAGCAATGCCAACTGGTCAAAATGTTACAAGCAACTATAAGTAAGAGGCAGTTCACACTACAACCACAGTATTCTTACCATAGTGATAGTATTTTTTGGAAATTAGGACAATTCCAGTGGAAATTTGGAATGGACCTGCTACCTCTTAAGAACCCGTGACCCGGTGTTTGAGACAAACTTGGGGTTTGCCTTTGAAACTGTTTTTGAACTCACACAATGTCACAGCTAACAGTGCTAACATGTTGCTGCCAGGCTAGCGACCTGCGTGGACAGATTGTGATAACACCGGAACCTCAAGGGATTGTTAGTGTTTAATGTCAACGTGATATGCAAAATGCTAAATTGCTACCAAAACAAGCCCCTAGCAAGATAAGTGTTTTTGTACGTCAAGTCATAACTGCCACCTACGTTAAATTTGGAAGAATCATGACAAAATGTCAGTGCTAACATGCTAACAGCTAGCGTAGCCCCCGCTGTAGCAATATTGTATTTTGTGTGTGACGTCTTCTACGTAAACATGTTTAGTTAAATAAAGATATGGCAAAAGGGAGATCTAACAGAAGGGAGAGGCTGAATGAATGAGGATTTTCTTAAGAGGAGGAATTGAGAGAAAAAAGATGAGTAATGGACCGCGCATGGTGGCAGCCATCTTGACAGTGATGAGACAATAGAAGGTACGGGTGTAACGATTCATCCGCTACATTGATATATGGATTTAAATTCCAAGTACATCCAACTACTTTAATCTGTGTTCACTAAATTGCCAATCCAGACTACATACATCGATCTAACACTGTTTAAAAGGTAATCAATCGATGAAATCCATCCATCCGTCCATTTTCTATGACGCTTATCCTCATTAGGGTCGCGGGTATGCTGGAGCCTATCCCAGCCGACTTTTGAGCGGGACGCGGGGTACACCTGAACTGGTCGCCAGTTAAATGATGGAATCAATACTAGGTCCAACACAGTAAAAATCCCATAGCATCCCATGCTATTTTTGCACATATTGTACCTTCACATCCTGTTTACAGTTTCTGTAATACAATCCCAATACATTTTTGGTTTTTGGTCGGTGTTATTACTTTATGCTCTTTGTTGTTTGTCCTGCACTGTCCTGTCTGTTTCTGCACTTTATGTTCTAAGTTAGTCCTTAGTTCTCTGTCGTGTTGTATGTGAATATATGTTGTTTTATGTAGCACCAGGGTTCTGGAGGAATGTTGTTTCATTTCACTATGTACTGCATCAGCTCATATGGTTGAAATGACAAATATAAGCTTCTTGACTTGACTTCTAGGAAATAAAGCATTTCATTTAAGCATGGCAGGCTTGATGTGGGTTTTGTTTAGCCCTTTCAATAATAAGGACGTTAAATGTTACTCGTTTGATTTGGAGCACAGATGACGTCATGTAAAACAGAGCCGAGAGTCCACTTGTCCTTCCATCCATTTTCTATGCCGGTTATCCTCATAAGGGTCCTCGCGGGGTGATGCTGGAGCCTATCCCAGCTGACTTTGGGCAAAAGGCGGGGACCACCCTGCAATGGTCGCCAGTCAATCACAGGCCAGACAAGCAACCATTCACATTAACATCTGTTTGGAGTCGCCGATTAACCTAACATGCATGTACCCGGAGCAAACCCACATGCGCACGGGGAGAACATGCAAACTCCACGCGGAGATACGAACCCTGATCTACCAGAACTCCTGACTGTGTGGCCAACATGCTAACCACTCGACCACTGTGCGGCCTGTGGCCTTCCTTAATAATGCAATTTTATTTGCAGGATATCGGGTGTATTTTTGTTCATACACACGTTTGTTAGGGACTAGATTACTTCTTCCTCTTCAATGAGATTTTTACTGTGTTGGACCAGTCCAACTTGAAGCCTTTCAAACTCATGGATGGGAACGTCAAGGCAAGATAAAAGGTAAATAGGATATTAATTCACTTTAATATATATCTGCAGATGAAAGTTCATTCAAATTGAATGGTGGGAAATACGTTCATTTTGCCCCAGAGTTACTGATTACATGCAATTTATAGTGTGGAGTGGAAACAAATACAGCGTGCTGCTGCACTAATGTAAATCCATACTCTGTTGACCTTTAATGTCACAGCCTAAGTTATTATATATTTTGTAGTACGGTTGTTCTTCCATGGGTCCAACACTCAATGTTAAAGCAATGGGAACCAAAGGTACTATTTCCCGCTCTCAAATTTGCTCTCAAACTTCTTTATTGCTTAGGGTAGAGATAAAGTTTGTCGTGATTTATCTGTTAGAAAAGATGGATAGAAATCACACAAGTTATTTAATTCAACCTGTACATTCATTTATTCAACCTGATGTCAATGCATTAGCAATTAATTTTTGTTGACTTGTTTGTTTATATCCGTAATTAATTTATACCTGGTTCTTTTACAAAAAACAATGGGAATCAAGGAAACATCACCTGCATTGTTCGGTATCCAGGTATTTATTTCTTTATTTATCACAGTCTGGTTGATTTTTTGGATAAAAGTTATTGAATCAATATCATCCTTTAAAACCAATCAGCAACCACAAATCGTGATGTGAATGGAATCATTATTAAAATAAGTTGTTACACTGCTAATAGAATGCGTGGCCAGTAGGATGAGGTATTAACAAAGAAGATGTTAGATCAACATTTGGTCAACATATATAATATTATTGGTACTACCTCACAGGTTGATGGCAAACAGAAATTGTACACATTTATTACACTTTTTGCTGTGCACTGTTAATTCTATGCACTGCATTCTATGCAATACAGGAATAGGCATAGATTTCCCAACAGTGGAATCCGACAGGGTTTACATTTAAAGAGTTACTCATTAACTGTAGCTGTGTGCCGCTTCATCAGTTCAAGCCCAGTGTATGAATGCACTCAAATGAAACGTAAAGAGACCACCAATGCAGTAAAAGCAGCTTTGCAAACAAGCTGCCGCTTCAAAAGGACACCGCCGATGCTTCTTGTAAAGCTCCGTGCGTTTTTCTAAAGGTCAGCGATCTCAAGAATTCTCAACGATGAAACACTCCTTTGACGTACTGACTTATTGTGGTTTATAGTGGATAAATTTGCTCGCACTGATTACTGTCATTAGAAATAATGTATTAAATCAATAGAAAGTGGCTAGCTGATGGATGGAATCAGGGTCTAAAGTGCAGCTTTGGAGGCCGTTTGGCATTAGTTTGTTATTGGCATATACGAAAAACAAAAATTCATTGTACAGTACAGGCCAAAAGTTTACACCTTCAAATTCACTTAGCGACACATTCAAAGTTGTTGCAATTCTCAGTGATGACCGCCACTCGTTACTCTTTATTTAGCTGACTGGTTCTTGCCATAATATGAATTCTACCAGTTTGCCCCATGTGGCTATTGGCTGTGTATCAACATGACTTCTGCACAGCACAACCGGGGGTCCCAACCCCATTAATAAGGCAAGAAATTCCAGTGACCCTGGCAAGGCACACCTGTGGAGTCAAAACCATTTCAGGTGGATACCTCATGAAGCTCATTGAGAGAACACCAAAGGTTTGCAGCGATATCAAAAAAGCAAAGCGGGTCTATTCTAAAAGAAGTAAATATAAGACATATTTAGAGTTACTTTTTTGCACATAATTCTGCATGTCTTCATTCATAGTTTTGATGCCTTCAATGAGAATCTACAATGTAAATGAGAAGGCGTGTCCAAACTTTTGGCCTGTCCTGTACATAAGAGGTGTTCTTAGATATTACATTAATTTGCTTTGTCACCCATGACACAAAGCTAAGATGTTTTCAGATAGCTTAGCATATGTTGCTCTACAATGGATTGGTTTGTGCATTTTTAATGCACAAAATGTATCAACTAGAGGTGTCACATTAGTCCATGATTTTATTTAGTTTAGTTTTTTTTATTAGGTTCATTTTATTTTTTTACTGTTTCTGTATGCAAGTTGCATTTTTATATCGGACTTTTCGGACTCTCGCACTTGAGTCGCCGCGGGTGCAAAACACACCGTGAAGTTGATTGTCATTGTGTTCAGACTTGTTGCCATGGGCTCCCATTGTAGTTGGGAGGGCAAGGCGAGGAGCGGAGAGGAGATCTGAAAATTGAGGAGCATGTGAGAGTTGTCGGCCAAATAAATGAAAATTTCCAAGAATGCTTTCTTTGTAAGAAGGAGTTTGCACAACTTTAGCCTACGACAGTTGAGCAAAGCACCCCACAGTGCGGCCACAGCTAACATTGGCATCGAAGACATTAGCAGTTTAGTGAGGCATAGCAAAGTGAATATGAGCAAGTGTGCCACCGTTTTTGCAAACTTGATAGCAATTAACCCGTTTAAGGCCAGATTTTTTGGGGAGTTCTAAGGCATATAGTTATACCAGTTGACTCCCTCTGAATCATATTGTGTATTTATTTTTTTCATGTTGTACTTTGGAAGAAAATAGCATTTTTATGACATTTTTAGTCACACAGCTTGTCACTTGCTCAAACGTCACCTAATAATAATAATAATATATTAATAACAAAATAATAATATAGTCATAATAAATCATAACAAACAGGTGGAGGGGGTGAGAGGTGTAAACAAACAAACCAAAAACCATGTAAAACCGTACATGGATACCCCTGCATGTCACCCCAGGAAGGTAGCTAAGACCGGATGTTGACTCTGTAGCGGCTGACAAACTGGTCATGCAGGTCTACACCGCCTGTGTGTGTTGTAGTCTTGGGTACACTTGGGCTCTCCGACCTTGTCCATGCTCCGCTTCTGTTTGTTCCATCTCTTTGCCTCAGTTTCGGTGAACTCCCTCTCAATGTTTGACACCACAGTGACCACACTGTTGTCAGTCCACGTTACAGTCAGCTTCTATCCCTCAACCAGATACTCAGCATCTCCTTTCGGGGTCTTCTTGAAGGTCTGGGGTGCTGTGAAGGGAACACTATGGAGCTGATATTGTCACAGCGTGCCACAGCTGCCATAGCCTCTCATCAACCAGACTATGGTCATCCACCATGGACAGGGTTGTGAAGAGGTTGTCAAGGTAAAACTTGACTCCAGGTGGAACTTCAGTGTTCTCTGCCAGGCCAAGAACTACGCTTGTACCGTGAGCAAGTCCAGTTTCCATCAAACGTGTGTGGCTTCCTGCATATGGCTCCATCTGATGGACTGCTAAGATCCATATTTTATACCCAAGATGAGTGGCTTTGCCTCAAATAAACTGTTTGCACCCATGCCTTCCAAAATACTCAATCATCATCTCATCTACTGCCACATGTTCTGCTATCGGGATGGATGCACCTTGAAGAACGGGTCACCTGTGATCTCATCAAACCTGTTCCCCCCGCATGGCATCTTTTACAGCAGTGTTGCTGATATCATAATCATCTGACCAGAGAAGACGCCAGCTTGGGACTGTGTTGTAGCCACTGGTCAACAGAATACCATCGAATGTCAGAAGCTCATCCTCAGTCAGGTTGAGGGTTTTCCCTTTTTGTTCGCCGTAGAGATTGGACATTTTCAGCGTGACATCTCTGAGGGACTTGGGACAGAATGTGAGGGAGACATCCACTTGATCATCTGATGTGAAGCCAGGATCATGTTCTCTGGGGACGTAGCAAGGAATCTGATGTTTTTCGTTGGCTTGTGCTGGTGCTTTGACTGCAATCTTGATTTTTTTAAACTTCCTGTCTTGGTTCTTGGTTTTGTGGAGCGTTGGCCCAAAAATATGAGCCATTGAAGATCATTCTACACTTTGAAATAAATACATTATGAGCATTATTTTTTTCCTTAGTTCGTGACAAGGTATGTACCCACTGGCAACTTTTGTTGCCACTCACAGAAATAAGCCCATAAACAAAAAAAGATTTATCCCAAGTACAATTTCGGGGGTTACTCTAGAGACTTCAATGATTAAATAATTATGTATATGTTTTGGGGGAAAATAATAATACATTTATGAAAATTACGGGTTTCCAGGAGGATTTGAATTAGCCATGTGTTTAGCCAGATAGAGTGGGAAGAGTGAGTATCTCTGGGGGTCTATGGGGCAGTGGGCTGGCCCGGATGCTCGTCTTGACGATCTGATGGTGAGGATCAGTTTGAGGCATATTCCCTTTTGACTGACACTAACGTGAGCCAATCTTGAAGTATAAATCTCCATCCGAGCATTTTCCAAGTTTTTCTTTTGATTGTTTAGAACCGATCCGGAGACGTTACCGATCCCCAGCGATTTTGTTAAAAACGACTAGGAACGGAGGGTAGATGTAGGCCGGTAAAAGAGGAGCTTCCCCTCCTTGAATGACCAGCAGCTGGCTCTGGTCCTGTGGGATACATTGTGGTCACCTACTACCACACATGCTTGGATCTTTTTAAAGGGACACATATCAAAATACTTGTACAGTTTCTTCTTCCAGTTCTTTTCAACTCCAAGTTAATCAAACACTGGACTGAAGTGTTTGCAAGCGGCTTAAGATGTATTGTTCTGTTTCATCTCCATGACTTCATGCACGTCCAACACTGGTGAAAATACTGTATGTTGCATTAAAGTGAACAACTAGCGCGTCGCATAAGCCGAAACCTCATCTACGTAAAACCTGCAAGGTCTTGAAGGTGTTTCAGTGCAATCCGCCTTTACATTTAAAATGAGCTTTTTTGCTTTGTCCGCGTCTAAGACTTCCACCCATGCAAATATTGCTCCATAATGTTCCCATGTGAGCCCATGCTGGACAACACTTCTTCCTGTGTTGGCAAACTTGTCCCAAAACCAGAGCGGCAGGTTATTCCACGGAATGCTTGATTAAGCAGCTCGTATGGCGAAAGGAGCGGAGAAAATGCCCGGTTTCGATTTACGCCTCCCCTCCCTCTTTCTGCCAACCAAAGCGTGTTTTTTCCACCGCCATGAAACTGATTGAATCTGTTGGCGACACAAACGCTGTGTTAATTGCGTGAAAATCAAAGTCAACCCGATGAACTTTTACACAGAAATAAATGGCGATTCATTTCAGTTCCCTTCTTATCTCCTAAACATCAGAATGGCCATGAAAGGAACCACAAAGTGTGACTAGTAAACTAAAAAGATTTCTTCTAACACTCTATTAGCAATTAACATTTCCTCCAGTGGTAACAGCCACAAACTTAATAAGACAGATACATAAGTGCATAGAGTACATATTTCTGTGCAGTTGTCCCAGTTTGGGTGCGAAAAAAAGTCAGTTCCAGCCTGACGAGTTTCCCTTTAATTGCGTTTGTTCAGGCATACGTCATGTTTGTCTTAGTGGGAGTAAAGGCGTCAATGTGTGCCAGCTCCAGTTAAAGTTTACACATTTAAGCACTAAATACATATTACATGTAGACCTTTACTTAATTCATATTCATAACAGTCATATTCCCTTGGGGAATTTGTTGTCGTTGCTATGGCGATGGACTCATCGGTCAGCATGGACTGGTTGCCATGCCCTTTGACTAACACTTAAGTTAAAAAAATCGTAATATATATTAGTTACTCTATATAAAGCAAAATAAATGAATCAAAATACATGCAAGACATAGTAATATTATCATAATATTTAGTAAAGCTTTCAAAATTTAAAACTGTTTTGAAACTGAAAATAGTTTCCATTACCTTGCAAAGCAGTAAAAAAATATAAATTACATAAAAAAATACAAAAAAATGATTGAAAATATTTGAAAAATTATCATAAATACAAACAATTTCATACACATAGTAATTTGCATCGTAAAAATGAGTAAATTAGTAACAAATGGAAACACTGCTTTATAGTATTAAAACAATATGAACTAATTGCTAGTTTTCAGTTTTAATTAAAACTAATTATTATAAATTATAGATAAATAGTTGAAGAAGAAAATAGAGAATGAGGAAGTAAATTAGACTTGTTTTAAATTGAGATAAAGAAAAAAAAATCTGCCAAGTTGGTTGGTACAAAGATGTATGCTTCCTCATTACACGCCTTCCTCATTATTTACTTCTTCATTTAAAATACCAATAACTGAAATTGAAATACAATAACAGCATCCAAACATTGGAACTTGTTTGAAAGTTATTGGAGCAAAGTATCTCCACTTTATATTGAAAAAAAGCAAACTAAAAGAATAAACAAAAACAAGCAATGGAAATATTTATAAGGTCCTTGTTATAGCAGAGCAGTATGAAAATAGTACAAGTAACCATAAAGCAACAATAGAAATACATATACTGTATGTGTTTGTTATGTATATTCAAAATATACATTTTGAATCCAAATGTCCTTGAATGGACTAGATGCTCATTAGTGACTCAGCTGAGAGGAACTCACAAACTCTGGGATGAAGAACAAGTCCGGAATGGTGGTGAAGATCCTGAGACCTGTGGGCAGAACATCACCCGACGTGGTGGAAGCCATAATCCAAAACGCGTCTTGCGTGTGTGTGTGTTTGTGTGTTTTAAGTGTGAGTGACATGTACTTGCTGTTGAATTTGCTTTTTAAAGGCCGCCCCCTGCAGCTGCCTCAACCTGTCCTCCTCCTCTCCACCCACCCATCCAAACCAGCACCGACTCTGTGTGTGTTTGTAGAGTGTCTAGAAAAGGCTGTTTACACACACACACCAAAGGGATTTTGAGGCAAATAGCGAAGAGTCCATGTGGGAAGTTGCAGCAAGTTGATGGGTTGGTTTATCTGCGTGTAGGAAATAAATTCATAAACATCCATCCATCTTTCCATCACTTATTACCTGGAAAGGGAGGAATTTAGGAATACAATACATACATTTAATCTGTGAATAACGAGTAAATAAAGTAAGCATATAATAATATTGCAATAATAGTTTTTTTTATTATTAAATACAATTTTATTAAATAATATTATTAACTAATAATAAAATGCGTAATTCATAATAAATTATCAAAATGAATTTACTAATAGTGTTAATATTTATAAAAAATTAAATTTAATAATGGGCTGCACGGTGGCTGACTGGGTGGCACATTGGCCACACAGTTAGGAGATCTGGAAGACCTGGGTTCAAATCTCCGTTGGGCATCTCTGTGTGGAGTTTGCATGTTCTCCCCGTGCGTGTGTGGGTTTTCTCCGGGTACTCCGGTTTCCTCCCACATTCCAAAAACATGCATGTTAGGTTAATTGGCGACTCTAAATTGTCCATCGGTATGAATGTGAGTGTGAATGTTTGTTTGTCTATATGTGCCCTGCGATTGACTGGCGACCAGTCCAGGGTGTACCCCGCCTCCCGCCCAAAGTCTGCTGGGATAGGCTCCAGCATCCCCGTGACCCTAATGAGGATAAGCGGTATAGAAAATGAATGAATAATTTAATAATGGTCAAATAAAATAATATAACAATAAATATTACTATATTAAAAAGTGATAGCCATGTGTTGGACTTCATTTTTTTTGTTTTAATGTGGAAGGACTTCTAGACTTGCAACCCACATTGGGTTAAAAAAAATTCATGCACATGTGTTGCCAGCTATTTTGACCATAATATTTATGTGTTGACTCAAATGCAGTGGATATGAATTTGATTTTTTATTGTGAGGAAAAACTACATATTACTGCATGCGTGCAGGATGGGCGTGTTTTCCGACACCTAATAGGATTGTCTGTCCGGCTCCAAAGTGGCCAGTTCCCGTTGAACCGGCTGAGAAGGTCTGGTCAGACTGCAAAGAGCTCCTTCTTCCGTGACCCACGTTCATCTCACCTGCATTGGTAAGGAGCCCACAGTCAACATGACTGTACCGGCAAAATGGATGTTTCTAAAGCTGCACATCACTGACTGTGCTTCCTTTTGTCGCTGATGTCTCAGGTGACCTGTGACACAAACCGCAAAAGGAGACTGTGTGTCCGTGGTCGCCAGGCCACCAGCATCACCACAGCGATGGCTGCTGGAATGTGGAAATACCGGAGGGGCCTATATTATTATTTGGCAGCAAACAAGGCACCTAAACACTTCGGGTTTCAGGTGAGTGTGTGTGTGTGTGTGAACACCTGAACCCTTTGCGTGCACGCCCTTAGCCCTTTGGAGAGAGTCCCAACAAGTTGTTGCGTTGTGAGCTACCAGGGGAATTTCTCTGCACGTAGAAAGCATCATTTTGTAATCTGTTGGCTTTTTTATAATAATATGCAGGGAACCATATTTGGTATCATAAGTGGGTGTTCAAAGTGGACCCAGCAGGCATAACTATGAAGCAGGAGAACTGGAGGATTTATCCCGGTGTAGCAGTAAGGAAAAAATTACTGAGAAAAAATGTAAATGTCAAAACAATATTTCAAAATAGAAATAATATTATAAAAGAAGAAATATGTAAAATACATATGAATTCATGAATACAACCATCATCATCATTTTAACCAGTGGTTCTCAACTGGTGGACCTGTGACCCAAAAGCGAGTTGAAAAGTAGATTAAAATATGCAAAATTCAAAGGATAGCTGGCTTGTTTTGGATTTAATTTGGAGGTTTAATTGAGACCTTGAGTCCTTTAGTGCATTTTTTTACATTTGAATTGAAAAATGCAGTTTTTATGTACCTTCTCCTACTTTGTACACGTGATTTTGAATATTAATCTTTCAATAGATGAATTTTAAAAACAAATACATTTGCTAGGTTTGACTTGAATATTCGAATAATAACATATAATAAATATTTTTTTTATTTTACAAAATAAATACAAAATATTACATGAAGGTGAGTTAAAGAAAAGTTTAAAAGTACAAAAAAAATGCCAAGAAAATATACATTTATATATGAAATAAATTTATCATGTAATAATATAACACTGATAGATATAATTACAGTCTTCATTAATTCTTAATGGTTGGCCTCACAGTCAGGAGGTTCAGGGTTAGAATCTCCGTTGGGCATCTCTGTGTGGAGTTTGCATGTTCTCCCCGTGCGTGTGTGGGTTTTCTCCGGGTACTCCGGTTTCCTCCCACATTCCAAAAACATGCATGTTAGCTTCATTGGCCGCTCTAAATTGTCCATTAGAGTGTGAATGTTTGTCTATATGTGCCCCGTGATTGACCGGCGACCAGTCCAGGGTGTACCCCGCCTCCCGCCCAAAGTCAGCTGGGATAGGCTCCAGCATACCCACGGCTCTAATGAGGATAAGCGGTATAGAAAATGAATGAATAACATAAAACATCAAAATATTTACATTTTTTTCACTTTCTTTTCTCAATAGATTGTCAGATTTATGCCATCTTTTTAAAAAGAAAATGTTCATTTCATTTTCCATGATCACAGTTATTGCATATCTCAACATCACATCTTAGCAGAGTTGCCCTTCAGTTCATTATTTTTTTTACTATGCTACAGGTCTGTACTGAACTGCACTAGTCTAAACCAGACAAACGTAAACAATATGAAGCTATTCCACTCAACTGACTATCCTACCTGTGCACCGCCTGGCTTCTTTTATAGCAGCCTATAAAAAAGATTGAGAGAATAATTATTAACACAGACAAACTCCTTAAATAGCTTGTAACTCCACACTACGCTCCACATGAAAAAGTATTGTTGACCTAATGGGTGGAGGCCAAGGATGCGGCTCAGTGAACACTCTGATGGCTGACTTGAAAAACTTTATTTAACAGAAATACCAACATTTTGCACTCCAACCAATGTAAGCCACTCAACTAGAAATGTGAATTCCTTCAGAAAGTGCGTGTCAATGCTGAGCTCCAGGAAATCTAAACAAATAGGAATAGAATACTTTATACCCAGAAAGCATGCAAATACGCCCCCTAGTGGCTATCAAGAGGGGGGACTCCATAGTAGGTGCTGATTTTCCAGCATGCTTTTCTTTACAGTGCTGTTCTGTGCATCAGCTCTCCTGAATTTATCTTGCACCAAGGGCCCATCTTTTTGATAAAGAATAAAAGCCAAACATAAGAATAAGAAGAAATTATAGGTTTTCTTTTTTTAGTTGGGGAAAAATCAATTGAGATTTTGCAATATTATCTCTATTATTTGCCCTGCGATTGACTGGCGACCAGTCCAGGGTGTACCCGCCTCTCGCCCAAAGTCTGCTGGGATAGGCTCCAGTATCCCCGTGACCCTAATGAGAATAAGCCGTATAGAAAATGAACGAAAGGATGAATGAATGAATATCATTATTATTAATTACTAAGAGTTAGCATTTTTGTTTTGATTGATTTTAGTTACAATAACATTGCATATTCATTCCAGTGATTTAGCTTGAGGTGGCTAGAAATAGCCAGCAGTTGTTAATTAAGATGCATTAAAAATAAGAATTAAATGATATTATTATTATTATTACAAAACACATTTTGTAAATCACTTCATACATTTAAATTATTTTTTTAAATTTCACCTACCAAACATTCATCGGCAGGACCCAAAGATTGAAAAAAAAACAAAAAAAAAAACGCCACTTTTCCGACAGGTCAATTTTTGGGCTTTTTTTCTCCGAGTACCAACAGGCACTGGTTTCACCTTCTGTTTAATTAGTTTAATCAACATAAGTGTTTTTATTAGTAGATACTTTATTCATCTCCAAGAGAAAATCCCTTCCATTCCAGCAGCTCTGCAAAAATGTCCAAATAAGCTTAATCACTTCATCACACAATAAAACAACCAGGGCAAGACAAGAGAGATAAGAAAAGAAAAATAACATAACAGGGTGTACATGTGCTGTTAAGTTATGGCAGAAGTGTCGCAACAGCGCCTGTTACTGGTGAGAGGTGGCAAGTGCAAGTTGCCATAAAAAGCGCTCAGAGCTGTGAGGAGTAGGCCGAAGTGTATGGAATCCCAGGAGTGCCAAAATTAAAAGGAACTGCATGTGGAAATATAAAGACAATCAGTATTACAAAAATATACAAATGTAGTCATGTTCTTTCATCCGTTTTGTTTTTGCTTTTTCCATTTTGTCATTGCTTTTCTGTATTGCCTTTGTTTTTTTTTTCCATTTTGTTGAGGATTTACCTGTTTTGTCTTTGCATTTACCCGATGGCTCAAGCTGCCAACAACAAGCAAAGCCAATAGAAGGACTGGTCCTTCCGCCAGGGTGACTAGTCCCATTCAGCCTGTTAGCCGCGTCTTTCGGCAGCTTTGATATGGACTCCATCGTGTAGATGTACGCACAAAGTAGATGCATGGTGGCGTGATAGTGATGTTACTTCCTGTCCATCACATTTTTATTCCAGTCACTCGCAGTAAGAGCTCCATTTAAACGTAGCTACTACGTAGTCACTGCAAGCTCAGTCTGGTAGAAGATCTGTATCTTCTTCATCCTCCCACTTAGAGTATAGCAGCAACATAGGCACCATGAAGGCTTCAACAATGAAGGCTAAATGGCCACATGATGGCCAATTTTAAAATAAACCAAGTTTCAAGGTTATTTGTAGTTCTAAACGTAATTATGGTGTTTTTACTCTTCTATGAGTAAAAACGCCTTTTCCCACGGCCTTTTACAACATCATATGCAAATTATTTGCAAATTAAACCATGACATCATCTAGCAACTTCAGCGGCAGCACGCTGTTTCCACACCACACTACGAATTGCATGTATGCAGTAATTCTGGGGCAAAATGAGGAATAACAAAGTGAATTTATATTCTACATACCGTACTGCCAAAAAACGGGTCTGAAGGAGTTTTTTTCCATACTAGTGGTGGTGGCTCTAAGACTGCAAGGGAAGCTCAGAGTCCCTAAAATGTCCAAAAAGTGGCGAAATGTGTACTGCTGTGTGTACATTTCCATGACTAAATATAATACTTTCATCTTTTGTTCACAGTCATCTACTTATCACAGGTAACTGATGACACCACTTCCTTCTCATTCATCCTTGCAGCCCCACAGCACTTTTTGTTTTTTACACAATCAAACACCGAGTGTCTACTGACTTGGGTAAGCATAGAGTGGGTTATCCCACGGTGCAAAATTATTGAAATTATTTTTAAAAATACCTGAAATGTATTTCTATGGTTATTTTCTGTTAAATAACATAACTTTACTAGGGTCATTCTGGGAAAAAGGGCAAAAATCAATACAAAACTTAATTTAACAGAGTTGATAAAATATAACCTGATAAACAAATAAATAATGCAACTTTTCCCTGCTGCTTATCATGCGCTCACTGGACACTACATTAAGTACACCTAATCCTGAGGTGTCAAAATTGCAGTCAGGAGGCTTATTGCGGCACACATTTGCTTTTTTCATATTTTAGAAATTCAATTAAACAAAAAAAGGTAAACAATAGAATAAAAATACACAATGCAGGAAAGCTAGATAACTAATAGCATCAAGCTTTGTCTTTAAATATCCATCCATTTATTATCTATCCATCCATTTTCTATACCGCTTAGCCTCATTAGGGTGGTGGGTATGCTGGAGCCTATCCCAGCTGACTTTAGGCGGGAGGCGGGGTACTCCCTGGACTGGTCGCCAGTCAATCGCAGACAGACAACCATTCACACTCTAATGGACAATTTAGAGTCGCCAATTAAGCTAACATGCGTGTTTTTGGAATGTGGGAGGAAACCTGAGTACCCGGAGAAAACCCACACGCGCACGGGGAGAACATGCAAACTCCACACAGAGATGCCCAACAGAGATTCAAACCCTGATCTCCTGACTGTAGGGCCAACATGCTACCCAGTCATCCACCGTGTGGCCCCTAAATATAATTGTATATAACTTTTTTGTCTTTTTATTAAGTTATTTAAATAAATATATATATGTAAATATGGCCACTGCATCGTTTGATTTTTCAGCATGCGGCCCTATAAAAATTAAAGTATAAATTTTATTAAATGTTTATTTTTTCCATACCAGTCATTACATTGTCAAAATGAGGCGACAGATCGGTTTTGACTGTTTATTGACTTAAAACATGATTGGCATTGGCACTTTAAAGGTAACAAAACAAAACAACCTTGTGTTCATCTCCATGTTTACATTCCCAGTACTTAAGACCAAAATGTTCTTCATAAAAGTCTTTGATGGGTGCATATCAAATACCGAGTGACAAAAAGTTTTCAACATCTTTTTTTTGCACAAAGTACATAAACAGTAGAAGGGCAGTTGTCAATTGTACAATACTCAAAAGTATACATTGTATTTTAAGGATGGCGGCTGTCAATCAAGATGTCCCTTATCAGATTTTTAAAAAAATCACCAAAACTAAGTGCTCTACCATAATCAGCCACTAGAGGGTGGTAAAGAACCGTAGCCGAAAGTTGACCGTCTTTATAGACAAACCATTTTGATAGATAATTTAAATAAATTATGTGCAATAAAATAAAAGAGAACAACAATAACCATATTTCTTCTGTTTAGTCACTGTTAGGTTTTGTTAAATAATGTGAACACAATTTTCCCTTCGTCTAAATGGGGTTGGCCGTGAGAACTGCAGGTCCCCTTTTTGCCACAAGAGGGCGTCATTGCTCCACTAGAACAACAACTGCACTCGTCCATCGAATGAACACCATATTGTCGTGGACTTCAACGGTAGCGTCCAAGACATTTTTGTGTGTTTGTCAGAAAAGTACACATAACAGAATACCACCATTGTATATTCACAACCGCGTACAGGAAAAGTACAAGGACACGACCAAGACTCGTTGTCGCCACACTGAACACGAGAGCAGTTCACTGACTGTGCGGAATATTCACAACTCATATTCATCATCAGAAGACCGGCTCAATAAAGTTCAAGAGTATTAATTAAAAAACGAATAGCACAAAAAAACATTTCTCCACAAATGTAGAATATTTTGTACCCCATAAAACACAACTTGTACTGAAGCAGGAAGGCAATGTACAGGAGAGCTGATGGTCTGTGAACACGACACAGTCTTTCCTTCACACAACTTTGTGTTTATCGAGGAGAAAAGCACTCTGCACGTTACAAATGTAGCTAGCGACAAAAAAGAGGGGAGATTTAACTGCGTGACAACCTTTAGCCTCCAGTCAATTGCACTTAAATACTTCACCCGCGAACAAGTTCCGTGTAAAGCCCTTTTCGAGTCACGTGCAATGGTCCTCCAAGACAAAATGTTCTTGTGGAGCACCTTTAGCAGAAACATGGACATACATCCAAACCTGCTATGGTGGAAGAGACCCTTTAAGGAAGCCCCTTGCTTTCATTCCATCATCAACCTATGTTTTTTTCCTACGTGGACTCCCTGGGAATCCTCTGATGGAAGATCACCGACTGCCGCTGCTGGAACTGCTGCTTCCGCCGCCGCTTCAGGTCAGAGTGGCACAGCAGTATCATCTTGAAGGTGGTGCGGAAGGTCTTGTTGCACAGGGCGTAGCACATGGGGTTGACGGTGCTGTTGACGTAGCACAGCCAGTAGCCCACCGCCCATATCGTGTCCGGGATGCAGCCCTTGCAGAAGGCGTTGATGAGCACCATGATGTTGTACGGCGTCCAGGTGATGATGAACGCAAAGAGGATAGCGCTGAGGGTCTGGGCGGCCTTCTTCTCCTTCACTAGGGACATGCGCTTCCTTTTGGAGATCTGAGTCCGAGCTCTAGCGGCGAAACGCTTGGCAAGAGCTGCCTCCTTGAAGGACATGGGGACGGTGGGAGATTTGGTGGCCACGCCGGCTGTCGTGGTAGCGTCGGCAGACGTGGTTGCTGTCCCATCCACGGAGTTCTGGGTCGCCCGGAATGCTGGCATGGACTGAATCTTGCGGGAACAGAAGCGTTGGTGGTAGCGGTTTTCTGCATTCGGACTAGTGCCGTCTCGGTTATCTTCCGCCCCCTTCAGTGGGTCCCGCTCGGAGGCTTCATCCAGGTCCTCACAGGAAGTGAGCTGGGAGTCGACAGCAGCTTTGATACCAGGCAGGCTGAGAACGATGGAGAAGATAGCGTGGCTGTCTCTTCCGCCGCAGTCTTCATCGTCTGATGACCCAGACTGTTCCAGTGAGACTGCATTGTCGTTGTTGTTCCAGCTGTCGCTACTGCTCTGATCCGGGTCGCCCTCGCCTTGTCGGATACTACCAGGTCTCCAGGATCTAACCCCCGTCCAGCAGTGGAGGCGGCTGACGAGCTCCCGACAGGCGCTCTTTCTCTGGGAAAACCTGGTCAGCTCGTAGCTGCTGCAGCTCCTGGAACTGCCGGTTTGACGCGCCAAACGCACTCTGTCAACACCACCGTTCTTTGCCGCTAACCCACCGCCACGAGCCCCCGAGCCCTGCAGTCCCGCTAACTCTTTGGAGCGGTTCTCTGTTTCCTTATAGATGCGCCAATAAAGAACGCTCATGATGGTGACGGGAAGGTAGAAAGCCGCCATGGCAGTGCAGAAGGTGATGGTGGGTTGCTGGAGGAACTGAATGTAGCATTTGTCAGGCGGCACCGTCCTTTGGCCTTCAAAGTACTGCCACAAGAGGATGGCGGGTGCCCAAAGAACCAGGGACACAAACCAGGCCAATCCGATCATGATCCCGGCTCGCTTTGTCGTCCGTTTAGCCCGGTAAGTAAGAGGCCTGGTTACGGAAAAGTAGCGGTCAAAACTGATGACCAGAAGGTTCATGACTGATGCGTTGCTGGCGACATAGTCGATAGCCAGCCACAGATCACAGGCCCAGTTCCCCAAGGCCCAGTAGCCCATCACTAGATAAGCCGTGTAGAGGTTCATGGAGATGACCCCGATGATGAGGTCGGCCACGGCCAAGCTCAGCAGGAAGTAGTTATTCACCGTCTTTAGCTGGCGGTTCACCTTGAAGGACACCACCACCAGGATGTTCCCAATGATGGTGACCAGCGAGAGCATCCCTGTCAGCAGCACAATGAGGACCACCTGCCACACGGTGTGCCCACCCAAGGGATCCGGAGCTGATGTTTCATTGGCAGGCTGTAATGCCGAGGTCAGGTTGAAGAGGGAAACGACAGAGGAGTTGTCACCGAGGGAGTTCATGTGGAGAACCACCCAGGGTAATGTTCCTGCTTGGTGGAGAGCATTGGATTGTGGGTAAGAACCCGCTGAGGGTGGCGAGGTGTTGGGAATCAGGAAGAGACCAGGGTTTGTGCTGTTGGAGGTCATTATGATGTCCGGGCATATTCTAAAAAAAGAGAAACAGTGCAGAGAGATGGAGAAATCAGTTAGAGAAGAAGCTCATGTGTTCTCATCAAGATGGATCTGCAGTGAATGTCCACTAGATGATGCTACAGTGTATAATAACCCAATACACGCGAGTCTTTGCCATTTCATTTCACTTTATTCCGCTTAGGCAGGTCCGGTTCACAATTCCACCGGGAAGACCCTAAGGTGTTCCCAGACCAGCTGTGAGACATAATCCCTCCAACGTGTCCTGGGTCTCCCCTGGCTGGGCATGCCACGCATCTCTCCCCCAAGGTCTTGGGTCTACGGGGCTTGTGACTAAGCTTGAGTGTATATGATGTAAATGGATCGATCAATTACCAAAACCACAATGAGGAGCATCATTTTTGTAACTTTAATAATGATATGGGTTGCATGAGAAAGTTAAAGTGTAAACTGTAGCTCTCTTTGACCACATGGTCATTTACAACAAGTATGTTGCACAACACAGCAGCAACACAACCAATGATGTTTTTTGACCCAGTACTCAAAATTCAAGCATGCAAGGGCCACTTTAATATTCTGTATGATATGCTAAGAAGTTATATATATTTCCAGAAAAACCGCATCTCCGAAAAGTGTTTGAAAAAAGGGGGAAACATTTTTGCTGTTTTTAAAAATGTTTCAAACATTTCAACTTTCTTCTTAAATCATTTTTGTAAATGTTTTTGTCTCATAACATTCGAATTTTGCACCCAATCTGATCTTAAATTTAAATCTTTATTTTGTTTTGTTTGTCATAATATTACGACAAAAAAAAAATACTTTCGTTTCTTCAATGTTCCAACTCTACGCTATTAAAGTGACTTATTTTTCCTCGTAATATTCCGAGTTTATTCCTAATAAATTGTAAATTTTTTATCTTAATATTTTGAATTTTTTGTAGTAAAAGTACAGCTGCTTTTTTTCAATTTCTGTTGTTTTTTATATTGTTACTTTCTATATGACTTTATTGCCATAATACAGTATTATATAGTAACATTTATTTTTATATACTACAAAAATCATTTTTCTTTATATTATAACGTATACATTTTGTCTTTTTCTGGTTAGATTACAACTTTTCTCTTTAAATGTTTTGACTTTTTATAAAATTCCTGCAGATTTTTCAATTTTTGCTGTTATTTATGTAATTTTCTTGTTTAATTATTTTTTATCACGGGCCAATAAAAAAACAGTTGCAGGCTGCAAAGGGCCCCCGGGCCACACTTTGGACATCCCTGACGTATGGCATTGAACAAGCATTCTTTTGAAAGTTTTTTTGGGTTTTTAACACAGATCATGTCAGGCGGAGATTTCTCATTGTTTGCCAGCTAGTGCCATGGCGTCCGTTTTGGGCTTGCCAAAGCAAGAAACTGGTTGTGCGAGCGCTAATTGCTAATAGCTCGTTAATGGTGTTTGCCTTTTAACACGAGGGACACTTGAGGGAGGCGAGCAAAACAACAAAACAGAAGATGGTGCTGTTTTTTTTTCAGAGCACTTCCTGGATAATTGGATTATAAATTGAGAAGAAGACTTTTTTTAAGCAATTACCGTTTGTGTGTGTGCGTGTGTGTGCGTGTGTTTGTCTGTGTAATGCACACAAATATTTTCCCTCCATTTACATCAGCAATTGTATAAATGACAGATTTGTTTCTGGTTTTTGGAAAGGAAAAACACTGAGGATGATGTGAGCACACAACATAATTGCATTTCTTCTCTCGGGTTTATATTAAACCTGTGTGTCGATACAAACAAGACGTGACAAGAAGAAAGAATCCAAGCCTGACCCGTGCACAATTTACACAATATCATGACACGCGCAACTAAGCACAAGCACTCAAACACACACATGGCGTCCTCCCACTGAGAAAGGTATTTGGATCTGAGAGCGCTCCCAACAGAGCAGGTGAAGCAGCCCCTAAGCAGCCTGACACAGCTCAGTGTGCCAGCTTCTTTCTCCACTCACTGAACTCCACACGAACCTTTATGGATATACATAACGTCATAAACCGCACACATCATATGCCGCATTTCAGTCAGTGGGACACTTCCAGGTGTGACAATGATGGCGTCAGCAGCCACAATAGCAACAAAAGGGGGGCATCGGGAATTGCATCGGTTTAATCACCAAAAATGGCGAACATTTACCGCAACAAGCCAATAAAATATATAACATCATTTGTTCACTAAATGAAGCGCCATTAATGTAATTGAATGTAACGTGATGGTGTCCTTTCTTTCTATCATGCAAAGCAATTTACATTCCATGTTTATACTTTATACTCGCACCATTTGATCTGAGCAAGAAAATACACAGAAAATGCAGTTGTTAAAAAAAGATCAGAATAACAGAAACACACAGAACTGGACTTTTTGCCAAAGAATGCATGTAGTATTATTATTTTATATTTTTATTATTATGTATTATTACACTACAAACTGGAAGTGAATTGTTCCGTATAGCTATCTATCTATCTATCTATCTATCTATCTATCTATCTATCTATCTATCTATCTATCTATCTATCTATCTATTATCTATCTATCTATCTATCTATCTATTATCTATCTATCTATCTATCTATCTATCTATCTATCTATCTATCTATCTATCTATCTATCTATCTAACAAATGAAATCAAAAAGTTCCACTATAGTAAAAAAAATAATTATAACAGTAATAACAAACATGATAAATAATATAATAATAGTAATAGTAACCAACATAATAAAACAAATAAAACTATACAAATAAAAAATAATTAAATAACACAAAATAATAAAAAGAAAAATCATAAATAAAATATCTGAAGCAACAATAATACTAATGGCAATGATAGTAATAATGTTAATAATGTAAAACAAAATCAAGAAAAAGAAAGACAAGGATATTGATATTTTAGTATATCATAATGAAATATTATAAATTTTAAATATCATATATATTATTTATTATTAGTAGTACTATAATGATAATAATAGCATTGCTATATATTACTATAAAATATATAGACATTCTATTATAATATAATACTATATTATACTATTATTATAAAATATATAATAAATACAAATATATTATATAGATATGTATGAATAATGATATTATTTTTAATATATGATTAATATTACAATCATAATCATCGTCATAATAATCATAATAATACTATTCTGTGCTAGACTTCTCACAGGAATTTCTGGAAAGATGTTTCCCCACAACCTTATTTCCTTACAACCTTAGAAATGTGGAATACACTTGTGGTCACAAAATTAGGTACAAAATACTGTAATGAAACACATCCAGAATTCCAAAGCTTATAATCTTTATTGTTGTGGTTGTAGCCTACACTGGAGTAGAGTTTATGTATTCTACATACAAAGAATAGATCAATATATAATAAAAAACATGTTAAATAAGTCGCTCTCTGGCAAAAGTGAACACGATTATGATTATAAAAGTATTAGGTCACGTCAGAGTGTACCTAATATTGTGACTGGTCATTAATACTGAACTGAATTGCTAACGGTTGACAGACCGGGCGGGTACAAAGACAGCAAGTTCTAAGTGGCCACAAAACCACATCTTCTAATGGGCTTGCAAGGGAGAAAATGTGTTGGGGTGAAGATAAGAGTTTTGCCGGTGCGGGCGTATCATCTCAATCTGCTACCTCAGAAGTGGAACAAGTAAGAGCTGCACGAGGAGAGGAGAGACAAAGGCGACAGGAGCACGAGAAGAAAGGAGGCAAACATCAGACTGTTGAGAGCAGGGGTTAGCTGAGGCAGCGTGGGCGGATGCAATTCGACACGACGGATTCCAACCTCTGCAGCGTGACCTTGACGCCATAGAGGTGATCCATCAGTGTCATTTTAGGGTGACCTCCTGTGTCATGCTCCCCATTTGGGTAACATTTTTAACCAGCTGATTCATCCCGGTTTGCTAGAAAGCTCCTCATTTCTGATATCACTCTCACCCTCGGGTACACCCGCACCATCCAATAATGCCTTTCGATGCTCAGGCGAGATTGACGCCGTCAGAAATAATATGTTTACTTTGGTGTAAAAAGACATAGTGTACTTGGAACTGTTTATTCTACCTTGATTGACTTCATTTTATGCTAGCACGGCTCGTAACAAAAACATTTAATAACACTGTTTTCAAGTGAAAACCATTTCTTTATTTCACAGCAGTCTTCTTCTTCCACTTGTGAGTCTTTTTACACGTGCAATAGCCATAAATGGCCACTAGCATGTCCATTACGTGCCTGTCAAAGGTTAGCAGCTGTACATGAATTTCAGTTGTATTACCAGTTAAGTTAAAATAGTGCTTGTACACAACAAGAACCACTTCTTTATACACTTTGTACACCTGATCTTCTGCAAGACAGCAGAAGATCAGGTGTAGTGTTTAAGGCCACTAGATGACATTATCGCGCCCTCTTCATCACGTGTCTGTCAAAGTGTGAGCAGCTTTACTTTATTCCAGTTGTATTGTGTAGTGGTAGACTTCTTTTTACGCTTGTATGACAGTAATGTTGTAAAATGTAACTTAATATGTTGCCCGTACACTTTATCAAGCTGTTTTGGAAGGGAAAACAAGGAAGCTTTGGCTTTATTTTACACCGATTTAGTTACATTTGGGTTCTTTCTGCATGTGTGTTCAATATGCAATACTTATAAAAGGCCATGAGGTGTCACTGTTGCTCTGCAAATGCCTATCAAAGGGTGAGTAGATTTACTTTACTTTTTTGGTATGCAGGCGTTAACTGTTGTTTGTGTTTGTATGAAGGTGAAGATATTTAGGAGTGATAACATACTATTTTAAAACACCGCCTTGTTCATGTTAAGAAAGGTTTTTAACGCCTGGAACAAGTTCGTATTTTACATCATTTCCAATGACAAAAATGTTCAAAAAAGAGGAGGCAGAAAGAAAGCTGCTGCAATAAGTTTCTGTGTTGTATATACATGTTGCAATGCCCTTGGGTTTCATGTGATTTCTGTGTTGATTTTAAAAAAGTAAGCAGGTTCGTAGTTGGTAATAAATATGTCAGAAATATTTGGTAAAACATTGTTAAAAAGCTATGGTTAAAAAGTAGTGCTGTCAAAGTTAACACACTAATTAAGTCCTTTAACGCACTAATGATTTTTTTGAGCAATTAATGTGTGCACATCCTGTTTACTTATTTTAGACTTAGACAGACTTTTTTTAAACTACAAGGGAAATTGCTTGGTTACAGTAGCTCCATTGTAGAAGAAAAAACACTCTTAAATTGTAAAAAAATGCAATATTAAATATTATATTATCTATATAGATATCTACAACTATATATTATACAGATATATAAGTATAATATAATAAAATAAAAAAATTTAGAGATATGAGATAAACAATATTAGCATATTTACAAATAGTGTGTAAAAATATGGCAACTACAAGTAAAGCGATTAAATGCAATTAGTTAGGAGTTAACTGTGAACAAAGTGTGATTAATCGTGATTAAATATTTTACTCGATTGACAGCCCTATTAAAAACTTAAAGTGAGGCGTCTTCTCCAAAAATAATCGTTTCAGTGACAGCACAAGTGAGTGCTCTGCTTGCTATCAGACAATCTTTGACCTTTCTCCAAGTTTGAAAAAAGCTAATCAATGAGCTGTGTTTGCTTTAAAACGTCTGAGCTTTGGAAAACGTTCATCTTTGCGAGTATCCACGTGTACAAAGCACTTAAGATAGCGTTCTCAAATGTTCCTAAATGATTACCTGGAATATGAGTTTGTAAACTTGATGGTGTGATGTAGCTGTCAGCCATGTTTAATGTAAATTTCTATTATTTTGTGTGTATGTTACAGTTACCGCCGGCGTGCACGTGACGCAAGAATTCAAGCCTTGTCTACAGTCTAGCAGTCACGCGTTGCAGCTGGACAACGCGTACGTTACCTTTAAAAAAAATGAATGTCTTGATGACAGCACCGTTGACAAGCAGGACTATTCCCTCAAAGCTACTAAAGTGTGTCTGTGCCCACCATTAGGCGCCATAATTCAACTTCCAGGCCCGTAGGGGTGATAGTGTCACGTCCACACACACACACACACACCAGATCAATAGTCATTTATTGTGTAATACAACGCCTTCGCTGACATTCGTCTCGGTGCGTATGGACAGCGGCCCGAGTTCGAGCCAGCGAGGTCACCGAGTGGTCTCAGTTTTCTATACTTAGCATCTCCTCTGTCAGCAGTGATGAGGTCACATGATGTCCGCTATTTTGGAATAAAGGTTGAAGCCGATCCAAGCCCAAGGCGGCTCTTTGTTTTGCATGCAAATGCAGGCTTTGTTTACCCATATGCAAGTGGAAGAAGGCCATTAGACTAAGTTGCGCACCTTACATAAGCCCACTTCAAATGAAGCGTGCACAACTCATGTGTCATACAGGATGCGCATTACAGCAGAGTGACCGCAAACCAGGAAGTGCACACTGATTGGTGACACAACACAACGCGTGTGTACATATGCACCATGGCAACCTTATGCAAACAACATTTTGACAGAACTAGCTACTGTATTACGTACTCGGACGGATGACAATTTTAGCTGATTTTTTCCCCAAGTTTAGAATCATTAATGATCATTATTTATACAATATTGCCATCATTTGATGAAATATTCATAATTGCAATTATTGACAATGTGAAACTGTAGCAGAAATAAAGTTACGTTACATTAACCATAATAATGACCAGTTCAGGGTGTACTGGGTTTACTGGGAAAGGCTCCAGCATACCCCCGTGACACTACTGAGGAAAAGCGGCACAGAAGATGGACAGATGGAATTATAATAATGTTTAATTTTAAAAAATGTAAGTATTTAATATAAAATATAATTAATGATATGAACATATTGGTGAATAAAATGCATATAATAATGAATATGAATGATTAATAAATGAAGAACAGCTAGAAGAGAACAGTTAGGTAAAAGCTGTATTTATATATTCATGTTTTACATTCACAATAATATAATATTCATTATAATATAATATATTATTATGTATAATAATATATGAATTAAATGAGTGTAATTAATTATATTAATGCAATCATATTTGACCTTAATTACAATAATAATACAATACAATAAGTTGACCTGACCCTGATACAATACAAAAAGTCTGCATCAACTTCCTGTTGTGGAGCTTTTTAAATGCATAGAAGATAGCCAAGATCAGGGGTCTCAAACTAGCGGCCCGTGGGCCATTCGTGGTCAGCGATCCGATATTTTGTGGCCCCCACCTTAATATGAAAGTTTAATGTCAGTGTGGCCCCCGAGTTTTATGCGAATGGTGTTGTGTGAGGAGCTGACGGACCTACCGTGTTGGGGTATATGGAACATTTTGACAATATTATTAGTAGTTTTGCACACAACTTCTTTACACCAGTGTCTTTGTTTATATTATTTTGTGTTAAAAATTTAAAAAAGACGTTTGACAAGATTGGATTGTTAAACATGTTTTTAATTTAAATTGTGCACGCGACATGTGCCCCGAGGTTGCAGCCCAGCCTCAGCCAGACCTCCTCCAAGGCCAAGATAGTATACGGGCAACTTGTTGCTTTAAACCAGTGGTACCCAAACTATGGCCCGTGGGCCGGGTTGTATCCGGCCCACGGGCCATAGTTACGGGGATACAACCCGCCTCCACATTTCACCCGTCCCCTGAACAACACCAGAGATGCATTAGGATTTTTTTTCAGTCTGGCCATACAAACTAAACTGGCCCTGTCTACACGGAGCCATAGTTCTTGCCAACGGGAGATATTTTTCTGCGTTTCATCCACACGCGCCAGGTTTTTTTTCTCATTAATACAAAGGTTTCAAAAAGCTGCGGCCAAAGTGGCGATGTGCGGATTTCTCGGGCTCCACGTCATCCCTCTACACACGTCGCTTACACACATACCCCAAGCAGCTCCCGCCTTTGTTTGCTGGCGGGTGTACTGCTCACCTGCTCGGCGTCTGACGCAAAACCACACGGCTCCACGTTGGACGAGATGGAAGTACTGGGCGAGGGAGCAGAGCTGTCCAACTCCACATCTTTTAGTTAGTTTAGGTTAGGAAAGCCCAAGTTATCTCTCCCCTCACGTGGCCAATCTCAATGGACACTTGTTGCATCGATTTGTGTTGCGTTGTTGTGAACAGTTAAAGTTGTTGAAAAAGCTTTGCTGGTTTTTTAATTTGCATTTGCCTTTTTTGTTTTTCCTCAGCCTGATTGTTTGCATGTATTTTTTTATTGTGAAAAAATAAACCAGCGTCACGTGTGCACGGAAAAGTACCTGCCTTCGCGTGACGCAAGTGGAAGAGACAAGCGGCTCAGGGGCTTAGCATGCTCGTAAATGCGCTTAAAAACGCATTTCAGCGTGTGGATGCAGTTTTTTGAAACAACGGAGGCAGTGTGGACAGAATTTGTTCCTACACGGAGAGGGGGGAATGATTAGGTTTTAAAATCATCTGCTAGGTGTAGACAGGGCCAATCCAAGCTTTTTTCTGCGAAGAACCCAGAGAAATATCATTTATTTCAGAAACTGTGTTATTTATTTCATTAACTTTTGCTGTTACAAACTGACCATCAGAGAAGGGAAAAGTTTGGGGACCCCTGCTTTAAACTCACGTGTGTGCGAAGTAAAGCCTCAGAACCACTCCGACGTGACCTTTGTAGACTCATTAATGTCTTTGAACGCCTCCTTACTCTCTCAGGACAGCGGCGGAAGGGACGGCTACGTGCTGTCACACGTGCACGTTCACACTTCCTTCATAAACATAAATACGCCGGAGAGTCCGTTACTGCTAAAAAAGCCAACAACACATTTGCATTTAGAACTGCATCTGGAACCACGACGCTTGGTGGAGCAACCAAGCATTACCAAAAGGAAGCAGCGAGGCTGCCATAAAGACCGTATGTGCGGCTTTTTTCAACATTTATCATTCTCATCCAAAAAATGGCATGCAGATATAAAATGAGATAACAAATTTTGCTGGACGATAAATGTCCTACAAAATATAGTCGATCTTCTTTTCCTTTGGGCTTATCCCTTCAAGGGTCGCCACTGCGAATCAATTGCCTCCATCTAATCCTCTTCTCTTGCGCCAACTTCCTTCCTGTCCTCTTTCACTACATCCATAAACCTCCTCTTTGGTCTTCCTCTAGGCCTCCTGCCTGGCAGTTCGAAACTCAGCATCCTTCTACAAATATATTCACTATCTCTCCTCTGGACATGTCCCAACCATCTCAGTCTGGCCTCTCTGACTTTATCTCCAAAACCTCTAACATGTGCTGTCCCTCTGATGTGCTCATTCCTGATCCTGTCCATCCTGGTCACACCCAAAGAGAACCTCAGCATCTTCATCTCTAATTGACATCATTGACAAGATTTTGGGGGAATTTTTTTTTCAATAATAGTACGGCATACTTATGAGAGTACATCATAAAAAAGCAATACACTTTCACTTCTCAAGAGTAATTTACATTGTAATTGGAATGCCAAGAACTATTAAATGAATTAAACATAAATTAAACAAAAAAACACTAACAAAAGACCTAAAATAAAATCAAATGGACTCTCAGTCTCTTTCATTAGAACTTGCACAAAAATAACAATCATAACCAAAACCAATAGAAAAATAGCCCCACACATGCAGTCATGTATTGTATTGTTAAAGTGTCACGTTTGAGCTGCAGCACATATCCACAGTGGTGGAGTAAATGCAGCGTTTCTGATGTCCTTCAACACGTCTGTGCTTTTGTGCCTTCATTCACACTAACGTGCTGCTAGCACTAGCTTGTAGCCCCGCCTCCACGTACTGGGACAAAGAGGATGAATGGATAAATGGATGTCTCACTCTCGCCAGTCAATCCGCGGGAGGACCAACATGCACAGACAGGCGCAGAGTGAAGTCGAGATGTATGTTAGCAAGAAGAGCCAACTTTAACTTTTAACTTTGTGTTGTTTATTGTTTATGTCAGCAACATTTTCCTGTCTTTTGCGTTTGTGTGTGGCCTCATTCTTGTCAGAGCGCACGCTGCCGATTGCATAAACTAGAGTACGATGGACAAAGTGAGTGCCGCACGCCCCCCCCATCCAGAGACTTGAGCGTGTGTTATCGTAGTGATACTGTTCTTGTTTGGGATCACAGATGGACAGATATTGCAAGTGTACTTCATGTTGCCGTTTAAGCAATCAGGGAAGCTAGGATGAAATAGAGCTGACGTTCCCGCATAAAAAAAACCAGTACTTAGCACAGGATGAGCTCCATTATCTTTAAGATGGAGCGCCATCTGTCAAGGTTACTCTCCGCTGAGGAGAAGCAGCCCGCGTGGAAGTCAAGATGGATGTATGCAGGAACTTCAGGGCTGGCTCCTAACGGTGACGAATCGTCCGATCTAAAGCGAGGAACATGAAACCTCAACAACCCACGAGTCCGACTTTGTAACTCGCTGACATGGACTTCAAAAGCAGGTGGACCCCAACCCTGGCGGGCACCACCTGCTACGTGGATCGCTACGGCTGCCTCCAATAGGGAGGGGAACCCACCGCCGCTTCTGTCCGTCCGCCGAAGTGCTTATCATCTGCTTTTATCTTTCAGTGGATACATCATCACGTGACTATTCCAACATTTTGCAGCTTTAGCGGATTTTCTCCTCAAGACTTGGAACATCCCAAAATCTGAAAGCTGAGCAACTCCGTCTGAGGGCCAAATCCTCACCCCGGGCGTCTCCATGCAGCCCCTCTGGTTGTTTCTACCACATGGTTTAGTTCAGCACTGTTATTGGGCACCTTTAGATCCCACAGAAGGCTGAGAGATCACTAAACGGTCTTGGCTCAAGTTGGCGGGCATCAGTCACTTTGCAATTACCAGGGGCGACAGGTAATGTTCGAATCCCGCACGCTAACGTGTTTGTCTTCCTCGCAACAAGCTGCGATGGCGCACTCATCACAGCGTGGATGTGAATGCTCTCCACGGGTATTTAGCAAATATGAGGTAATGCAATGATGGTGGGAACCATTATACACACCATTATACAGCAGATTTCCTGTGTTGCTATCAGGACTACGCATTTAAGTCCCGGCATTAAATATCTTACAGCCAAACTTTTTCCAGTGAGGGCCACATACTGAAAAATGAAAGGATGCAAGATCCACTTTGATATTTATAACATGTATTACGTAACTCCTGCATCTCCGCTTTGTGATGTAGGTGGAGTAGCCTATTATTAGTATCAACGCCCATTTTTTTCATGTTTCAAATATTTCTTAGATTTTCTTGTAAATTTACTTCTCATCATATTAGAACTTTATTGCCATATTTTCATTTTATTCACATGTTATACATTTTCCTCATCCTAATTTTCCAAATATTGTTTTTTTATATTACTAACAGAAGTATTACTAGTATTATTGATTAATATTGAAATATTTTTTTATTAATATTTCAACTTTGGGCCGCACCGTGGTCGAGTGGGTAGTATGCTGGCCTCACAGTCAGGAGGTTCAGGGTTGGAATCTCCGTTGGGCATCTCTGCGTGGAGTTTGCATGTTCTTCCCCGTGCGTGTGTGGGTTTTCTCCGGGTACCCTGGTTTCCTCCCACATTCCAAACACATGCATGTTAGCTTCATTGGCCACTCTAAATTATCCATTAGAGTGTGAATAATGTTTGTCTGAGACCAGTCCAGCGTGTACCCCGCCTCCCGCCCAAAGTCAGCTGGGATAGGCTCCAGCACACCTGCGACCCTAAAGAGGATAAGCGGCATAGAAAATGGATGGATGGATTTGAACTCTGTGCTATTAAAACGACCCATTCTTTTATCTTGTTAGTTTTTTCTCCTAATATTTTCAATTGACACTAGTAAAATAACTGCTTTTTCAATTTTTTTAAAATTGTCCAAATATTTCAACTGTCTTCTTCTCATTTTTCCCCATTTTTGCTGTTTCCACATTACAAATATTTCAATTTTTATTTATATAATCTTAGTACATTTATTTTGTGTAATATGACTTTAATATTTTGACTTTATTCACATGTTATAACTTTTTCCCCAACCTGACTCCTCTATTTTGTTTCTTAAAATATTGTAAAACATTTTTTTCCAAGAGTATGTCAACTTTATGCTTATTATAAATTTGTTCTCGTAAAATTACAATTTTATCTCATTAGATTACAACTTTTTTATTTTTATAACTTGAATTTATTCTTGTAAGATTACTGCTGATTTTTCAATTTTTGATGTTGCTTGTATAAAATTTTCCAAATATTTCACATTTCTCCCGTCACCTGAGGACAAGCAGCATGGAAAATTAACAAATTAATGAATTTGAACTTTCTTGTTAAATAATCTTATTGTTTGTTTGTTTGTTTGTTTGTCTATATGTGCCCTGCGATTGACTGGCGACCAGTCCAGGGTGTACCCCGCCTCTCGCCCAAAGTCTGCTGGGATAGGCTCCAGCATCCCCGCGACCCTAATGAGGATAAGCGGCATAGAAAATGAATGAATGAATTAATAATCTTATTGCATCTACTTAACTTTTCAAAAATTGCCACATTAGTTTTCATTCATTCATTCATTTTCTATGCCGCTTATCCTCATTAGGGTCGTGCCTATGCTGGAGCCTATCCCAGCTGACTTTGAGCGGGAGGCGGGGTACATACTGGACTGGTCGCCAGTTAATCACAGCACCTTAGTTTTGTTTCTTAAATTATGACTTTAAAATAAAACACAAATTTTTCATTAATATTTAAACTTTATGCTATTAACTATTTTTCTGTTTTTTATCACTTATATACGACATTATATATATGTTTATAATATATATATATATATATTATATATATGTATAGCAGCTTATTAGTACATAGAAACAGGAACCAGAAGTCAGTTCAGTCTTAGTTTTAAACTTTTTCAGCTGTTTTCTTGTACATTTTCTTATTATTATTATGATTCCATTTCCTCAACATTTTTGACTTTATTCTTGTAACAACCACAGCTAATTTTCCAACGTTATTATATGATATTCACATTATGTTTTTTTAAAATAACATATTTCTTCAAGGGTTCAACTCTTTGCTAGTAAAATGGCATTTTTTCCTCATTATTTTCCAATCTCGTAAAATCCTTTTTTTTTTCTCATTAGATCATCTTAATATTTAGTCTTAGTTGTTTCTAAATTTCTGAATTCTACATTACTGCTAATTTGCCCTTTTTATAAAAAATATTTTATGGGTAAATCATAATATTAGAATGTGCCACGGGCCAATAAAAAAACTGCCACAAATGGCCCCTGGGCCACACTTTGGATACCCCTGGTTTAGTACATGATAAATTCAGTGCATGTACTTCGATGCAATAGAAAGTGGCACAAGAAGAAAACCGGCATTGCCCCCCTACTGAGTCGTGATGACAAAACAAGCAAGTTTGGTATTTCTTTCTTTGCTGTTCACACTTTGGTCTCCACGCCAACCACGCAGAAAGCGTGCATAAAACGTTGCATCATCTATTTAACACCACCTTTGCAACTTTTGCAGATATTTTTGTCGCTACAAGTAATACATGTATACCAAGTCCACACTGAGCTTTCACTTCTCTTGCAAACTTCTTTATGCATGAAAGGAACAAAGTCAACTTGAGTCTCTTGATAACAGGAAGCAGCTCCGCGTCGTTATTCCGCATAACCTTGTTTATTCTTCTTTATGATGACCGGGCAGCCAGGAGATCCTCTTTTATTGAGGTGTCTCGCCGCTGCGGGCCGGATTAGCGCGGCACAAAGGCTGCTGGTCGTATGGCAGAAGCAGAAACACAAACACACAGCGGCTTCACGCCTGGGGGAGGCCTGGATCTTATAAAATAACAATGCCGGGAACTGGAGTAATACTAACAATAACAATCAGAAAAGGAAGTTATGGCAGGAATGTCAAAAGTAGTTTGCTGGAAAGGTAGTTGTTGGAAAAGACACAATAGCAGCGGCATTTAAATCCTATACTGGCATGCTGGGGACCTTCACTCCATCCACTTTGCACCAGTCTGTCAACTGAAGCGCATGTATTCATATACAACATTACTATATTTACAATAAACTTCTTTCTTCCTCTTTCTACCACAGCCGGTTACAGTTCAAGACCACCCGAGAATAGCAAATACCGTACTTTCCTGTGTACTATAAGCCACTACTTTTTCCTCAAACTTTGAACTGAATTTTATTTAAGGACGAGCTACATGGGAACTCACAACAAGCTTGTCAACCCGTCGGAAATTGCTGGGGGTCATTAAACAGTAAAACAGCTTGACTCACGATGTCCTTTTTCAAATCATAACACGGCGAATTAACACTCAAAAGCTACTATTTTAACGGCTTCCCATCATGCATTGCTTCCCAACAAGGCAGTGCAATGATAGATTCAACTGCCTGT
>QODF01000161.1:127842-162276 GCA_024372805.1 Oostethus manadensis
CCTGCTCAAGAAAGTCCATCTACAGGCCCGTTTGAAGTTTGCCACTAAACATCTGACTGATTCAGAGGAAGACTGGGTGAAAGTGTTGTGGTCAGATAAGACCAAAATTGAGCTCTTTGGCATCAACTCAACTCGCCGTGTTTGCAGGAGGAGGAATGCTGCCTATGACTCCAAAAACACCGTCCCCACCGTCAAATATGGAGGTGGAAACATTATGCTTTGGGGGTGTTTTTCTGCCAAGGGGAAGGGACAATTGCACCGCATCAAAGGGAGGATGGATGGGGCCATGTACCGTCAAGTGTTGGGTGAGATGGGTCGTGGTTGGGTATTCCAGCATGACAATGATCCAAAACACACGGCCAAGGCAACAAAGGATGGGCTCAAGAAGAAGCATATTAAGGTCATGGAGCGGCCTAGTCAGTCTTCAGACCTTAATCCCATAGAAAATCTGTGGAGGGAGCTGAAGGTTGGAGTTGCCAAACATCAGCCACGAAACAATAATGACTTGGGGAGGATCTGCAAAGAGGAATGGGCCAAAATCCCCCATGAGATGTGTGCAAACCTTGTGGCCAACTACAAGAAACGCCTTCCACGCCAAGAAACGCAATCCACTAACTGCTGAATCCACTGTATAGCAGCTTCACAGCTGAACATCCACTATAAAGTCAAATGAATCAAATGCCAGTGTGGTAAGATTGCCTTGTAAAACCCACCTGGCTCTGCTTTCTTCTCTTACTGGTTGCACGACGTCAACAGGAAGCAGGTGCGTGAAATTGTGCGCACAACTGACCCGACCAGGAAAATAAAGGATATTACGAATAAAATGGACCCAAAGATGCAAGAAAGTGTATGAACCACAAACGACTGATGGCTTTTTATTAGCATGTGTTTGAATGCAAAGCAGGTCTTGAAAAAGAGTTGTCTTATATTTGTATATATTAACTACAAACAGTGTCTTCTTGTCACAGGCTTCACAGGTACGGAGGCAAAGAAGTCGGGGGTTCCGGGCAGTGCTTAAGCGCCGCGGTTGGTCTCTGTGCTGGTGACCGACACGATAACAAAGTGCTGGAAGTCTTTAGACGTGCCACGCCGTGACGGCACGCGTGTGTGTGAGTGTGTGCGTGGAGGAAAGGCTCCGGGATATGTCAAAGCCAAAAATCCTTTAGCCACCCAAGGATGAATGCACGTTCCTTTCTTCCTCTCACAGTAAACCTGCGGCTGGATGAGGGCCAGCACATACCTCAAAACAAAAAGATGCGGTAAATTAGCCTCTTTCTTTTTTTGATGGCGGGCGTATCAACACAGGAAGCGGTTAGCCGCAGCGACCGCTCAATCCAAACTTTGGAAACCTGCTTGTTTTTCGTGTGAGACGATGACTCTGCTGTCGACAGCCCGACACATGCTACACGTGTCAGTCAAACAGCGGCGTGGCGATGAATCCTTAAAAGGAAGTGCAAACGTATTGAAAACGTGCAGTGTAAACACGCTCCAGCCGGAGGAGAGGGCTCTTTAAATGAGATGCAGCGTGCAAAGGGAATGTTCCAGTAAGACAAGAAGTCACACTTCCAGCTCCTCCCCTCCATCCATCTTCCCTTCCAAGCACCGGCAGGAATATTGTGTGTTTATGTCAAAGGCGAGGGACCAAACGGAGGCAACAGGGCTGTCAGCTGATGGAGAACACACACACACACATTCCTGCATAAACGCACAATTGAAAATGGAGGAAATAGGCGCACACACCTTCTATTTGTCTTGCACTGAAACACGGAGAGGAATGCAAACAGACACGTGGTCATGCTGCACAGCTCAAACACTGCAGGACGTTTTTTTATACCGTCGCTAATAATATTTCCATATATTTTTATTATATTATTTATTATTTTTTTATTTATTCTATTATTTGTCTACTCTATATTTGTTTTTTTGCAGAGCCTTTTGTGTGCATAGTTTTGCAAAGGTGGAATGGTGCTGGAAAATGCTCAAGAGATATACTCTAATTTAGTGAAAATAATAAATACACTTAAAAAGTTATATATTGTATTTAAATACACGTTTTGCAAATCTTTCATTCAGTCATTTCCTATGCCGCTTGATCCTAATTAGGGTCACGGAGCTAGGATGAAGCCTATCCCAGGCGGTAAATTGCAGGGCACATATAGACAAACAAGCGTTCACACTCACATTGTGGGAGGAAACCCAGAGATTTAAACCCTGATCTTCCAAAGCTCCTGACCAACATGCAAGCCACTTGTCCAACGTCCGGCGTTTTCCTTAATATGCAAAGTCTTTTTGGTAACTTTTAAAATTAAAATAATAATAAATGTTTCGACAATTTAATTAAAAGGGTGTCAGGAGACGAGACAAGACACAAGATTGGGTGTGCGAGGACGATATAGTAACATTACTTTTAAGAAAAATACCATGAAAAAATATATTGCTGCCAATATCTACTGATTTATTTTACACAACGTTACACTCTTCTGCACTCTGTGTGTATGCTAGTTGCCCCGCCTCCACCCACTGATGCAAAGAGACTGACAAAAGGGCTCACTCCGTTCACGCCATTGTTCTACTTGCCAATGTGCTGCAAGCCATGCACAGAGTGAATCCGCTTTCTGCCTGTTTGGAGGCGGGAAACGAGGGAACAGACGCACGTGAAGAGGTGAAATATTGATACCGGCAAAACGATCCAGTTCATTTTCATTTATGGTGTGATTCAATTATTACCCACGACACATTTTAATTTCACCACATCTTGTGACTCTTCTACCTAATTCATTGAAAATAACAGCAAAGAAAGTGTTTTGATGTTTTTCTTTTTTACCGCATGCAAATAGATAGCGACAAATACCTTATTTATTCCCCTTAGAGGTAACTACTTGCAAGGAGCGGATACACAAGTTACAAGCCATGATAAATAACAGTTAAAGTGTCTAAATCAATAAAAGTATTACAATAACAGACTTATTGCCGGAGAAATATGGCTTCCACTCACATACTGTATATCACCTTCACGTTCACTCAGCAGTGCATCATCCCCTACACTGCGGCCCCCTCAGAAGCCCCCCCGAGCGCGCAGCAAATTGGATCCAATCAGAAGAGCCCGGGTGACGTGACTTGTACCTGCCATCGCCGCAGCCTGAAATAGCTTTTAAATTCCATGGTCCCAAAATTCCGGGGGGAGTCGGGGTGGTCTCATCTCATCATTGGCTGATAAGCGGCACCACCACACCACAGACGCCACTGATTACATCTATCTAGGCAGCGCCCAGAAATAATAAAATCATATCATTGAAGCCTGGCGACCAGTCCAGGGTGTACCCCGCCTCCCGCCCAAAGTCAGCTGGGATAGGCTCCAGCATACCCGCGACCCTAATGAGGATAAGCGGCATAGAAAATGAATGGATGAATATCATTGAAGCACACGGGGATGTGTTCAGGTATTTGTGTAAAAGGAAAGCCAGCAAACCTGTAATGGAATAGTTGTGTAAATAATGTATAGTCATCATTATCTACACAGGTTTAACGTACTGCATAATAATGAGGAATAAATCCGCAGTCACCTCGACTGGATTGATTACACATCACTCTGTTTCATCCATATTGTACTGAAAGTCCTTGCAGACGCAGCATCTGCTCTTGGATTACTCTACTCCGGCATACACCTCTCGCATTATTCATTGGAGCTGCTCTGACCTTCTAGAAGAAGGGTGGGAAACCTGCAACACCTGGCCCAAATACTGTACGCTCCTAGCAATTCTCAAGACATACACAATTTCAGAGTACGGTTCCTAAAATGCAAAAATTCTCATAATATTGTGGATATACAATTAGTGGTTCTCTTCGGTTAACCACAGAGACGGGGGCATGTAATTAACGTAGAACAATGACATCTGTGGCTGCAGGCAACCTCCCGATGCATTTTATTAATTCACTTTACAAAACTGCAGTCACTGCATCTTAGGTATCATGAATGGCTTTATCTACCTCTGCATTCGCTTTGTAATGTTGGCGGGAAACTCATGCGTGTCAAACTTGCCCCACTGCTGTCTACTGCGGTATTAATGCTGACAGAGCAGTTTGCGCCTTACCACTGTTACAACATTGGTTCTGGTGTTGATGTGTTGTGCACTACACTTAAGCACATAGTCCTTTCCGCTGTAAGAAGTTGTTGTGAGTAAGTACAGAGTAAAATAGTAAATACATAAACGCCCTGACCATAATTACAACATTCATAATAATAATATTATTATTCCGATCACTTCTATAACAACACTTCTTCTTATCCTCAAGTTACCGAAGCAAAAGTTTGAAACAAGTTGTAACGTGCACTTTTGTACATGAGACAATGCTCAACAGCCTTCCCTCCAAAAAGAACCCTCAGGGAAAGACATTCATACGTAATCTGAGCCCAGAAGACAAGAAAAACAAGGTAAACAAGCAAAAACACTTTACTTTTAAGACAACTCATTATCCGTATCGCCCATGTCCCTGAAGGCGGCATCATTATGACGCATTGTGTTATTTCCCGATGTTGTTGATGTTACATTTAAACCTCGCCGTGTTGAAAGAGGGGAAGGACGAATACTAATACAGGCGTAGATGCGCAATGCAATTAGTGAGACGACGGCCACTTTAGCGGGTATTTAAATCTCATATTCAGCAGGTGGCCTCACAAAGTTTATAGCCCGTAATTATATTTTACATATTGTGTCGGCTGCTTGGCGACGCGTGAATACAAAAGTAATTGAGCTGCAGCTTTAATGGGCCGAAGAAACGCACCCAGGCCTGCAGGAGGCGACGAGGAGGCGCGCGTACACGGGAATTAGTATAACGACGCAGAGGGGCGAATAATATGTGGCGTGGTGTCATAAAAGTGTCGGCGTTTTGGTGGGCAAAGCCCTGAGTGATGATCTGTGGCCACGCGCCTCTCTGACAACCACATTAGCAGGATGGAGAGTGATGAGATGTTTGGTGATACTGCGCGGAGACGCCAATACGAGTGGGAAGATGCAACACGGTATGACTAGAAGCCCACACGTGGGCGGCTCAGACGAAGAAATGGTTCTCGCAGAAGCAAAGCACACCTTCTCATGTTCTCCCGCAGGTGTCATCAGCTTAATTGTTTCCAAGGCTTCAGTTAGAGTCTGTGATTTTGGGCTGTGATACAATCAATGTCTTTTTTTTCATTCAAATCTACTTTGGAATGGGAAAGTGTTTCCAAACTTTTGACTAGTAATGAATTGTTTTTATGCTTTACTGCTTAATTCTTTGGAATATTTTACTTCTAGTAGAATCTGCAATGTATGTTTTTGTTCTTTTTTTTTTGCAAATAAATTAAAAACATTTAAAAATGGAATTATGTCCCCTTAATATGCAAAAATTTGTGTGTGATTTTGTGCTGTAATACAATGAATGGATTTTTAAAACATATTAACAGCACCAAGTCGTTAGTGAGAAAGTGTCTCCAAATGTTTTTTTACTAAATTCCTCAGACCAGGAGTGCTCAAAGTGCAGCCCAGGGGCCATTTGCGGCCCATGGACGTGTTCTTATTGGCCCGCGGCACATTCTAAAAATATAATTTATCAAGAAAACTAATAAAAATAAACAAAAAACAGTAAAAAATGAAAAATCATGTGTAGGTTTACAAGAATAAGGTCATTAGGAGAATAAAGTTGTAAGCTAACAAATATTATTTAAGTAGCATTAAGTTGCAATATTGCAATATTCAGGAAAAATGAAATACATTATTTGTAACAAAGTTGCAGAAAATTGATAATGTTAGCAGAATAAGGTCAAATATTATGGGAATAAAGTAATAATTAAATAATTATGTGGGAAGATTTGTGGGAGAAATTGTAAAACAAAAACAAAAACAGAAAAAAAAAACAAAAAACATTAGAAAAAAGGCCAAAACTGTTGTAATTTTGCAAGGCTGTATTTTGTTTAGTTGTAATATGAGAAACAGACAACAGCCTAATTTTTAAAAAATTAGGTAGGAGAAAAAAGTTAGAATATTATGGGAATAAAGTCATAATATTTCAAACAGCAACTTTACAAAGATTTTTTAAGAAGAATGTTGAAATATTTGGAAAAGTCACCCAAAAAAATCCAACAGAAAATAACTGAAAAAAGTTCCTACTAATTATATGCTTTTTCATCTACATCACAACGCTGAGGTGCATTTTTGTCTTGAAATACTGCACAAAAATATAAATTTCACGAAATATCAAAGTAGCCTTTGCCATCTTGCATTATTCAGTATGTGGCTCTTTGTGGAAAAGGTTTGGACACCCCTGCTTTAGCCGATATTACTTCCAAAATAGGAAGGCCGAAATCAAAGGAGCTCCTTAAAGGTTTCTAGAATACTTTTCCAGCGACTATCCAGCCCCAACTTTGTCACTGATTCTTGAACGTTGTTGGCAAGAATCTGCTGATACTGACTGGAATCCACGCCACCTTCAACTTTAACAGGATTGTCGGTACCTGTACTGGCCAAACACAGCCCCACAGCATGACCTAGCCACCATCACGCTGTGTTGGAATGCTGTGTTCTGCATCCGCCATGCACCGCCCCCTGTTACGCCCAAATGTATGCACCTGCCTAATTTTGTTTCAATAATTATTGCATTTGCATAACTCCATTTCACTTCTCAAATATCACCGTGTTCGTCTGCTATACGAATGATACATTAAAAAAAACTGCTGGTCCAAACAACTCATCAACTCATTTACAAAGGAAAATCGTGAAAATGACCAGGGGTGCCCAAACGTTTGCATACTACCATGTATATATACAGTATATGATTTTGTGCTGCAATACAACGAAAGGATTTTTTTACATACTAACAGTACCAGTCAAAAGTTTGGGTACACTTTTCCATTCTACTGAAGTGTCTCAAAACTGTTACACTATTTTTCTCCCCTTTGAGGCTCTCGCTCATCAAACTTTCAGGCCGTCAGCGGCGAAGAAGGACGCTGTAAGGCAACTCTTCAGCCTATTTAAACACAGCTGAGAGCCGCTATATTACTCCAACCCAAAGTTAGGGCCTTGAGATAAACAGTAAGAGTAAGTACCTCGTGCACATTTCCTAGCCTTGGAATTGGAAATAAAAATGAAGCTTCAAAAGGGAGCCATCCTCCATACCTGCAGCTTTGAAAGCTTTATCTGCTCTCATTTAAGCGACTTGAGCATCGACATGAAGGCAGCCGGAGTGAAAGAGCTGAGACGGATATGGAAGCAAGTGAAACCCTCCCAAGTGACCTGGATTTGACTGATATTATTTCATTATTCTGCAGCTTTATGCTTCTTGGGAATTCGTGTCACACTAAGTCATCCATCAGGACAGGCACCGCTAACAGATCACAGCTCTATCTCATCTCTTGGTCTCGTAGGTCCTTATTATCTCTGGTGGAGAGCGCCACCTTGGACATGCTGGATCACTGTCACACCTTGAGATAAAGCAACTGTAACATTCCATCACTTTGGCTCTTTTGCCATTTTAATTGAACCTTATAATGGCAGCGAGCACATTTTATGACATCTGTTTGACTACTTTGCTATTTATATTTTTTGAATTAAAAAAATAGTTAAAATATCAGCACTGTATGTTAATGCAACATTCGCCTGGTTATTTGGGCTATTGATAATGGCTTTTTTCTAATAGAAAAAAGAGATAAATCATCAGTGTTGTATTTTATGCAACATTTTTTGGGACTATATACACTGTTTTTAATGGAAATAAAGAAAAAAAATACAATTAACTAAATAAACAATTTTATAAACTACAAACATTTTAAATTACGTAATTGATAAAATGACAAACGTATATTAATATTTATATTAGTATATTTTTAGTATATGTATATCTCATATATGTATAAGCATATACGATATTAAATTAATAAATACTCAATACATTTCATCTTTACAAAACATATATTACATTACATATATATATACATTTTACGTATATATACATATATACTTTTTATTTCAAAAAATTCAAATATGGAAAATGGGTCAATGACTGAATAATACATTTAAAATTAAAATATCAATAATTCTCTCATAGCGCGACACTAATTTAGATTTAGAAGCAATTATCAACTACTATGTTCTATCAAAGTGAGGCCTAGGGGCCATTTGCGGCCTGCAGATCATTTTTTACTGGCCTCGGCACATTCTAAAAATGAAATGAACTGAGTATGAATAAGACATATGATTAGATATTATTATATATTGCTCTGTGGCCTGCAACCCAAAGCTAAGACGTTTTTGTTCAAATCATGTAGCATATTTTAGCAGTAACAGTAGAGCACGGCGTGCTTGAACGCACACAACGCTTCATTAGCGTACTTAATCTCTTTTTCTGTCAAATGCCCGGAGGACTTCACAATTGATTTACAAGCTACCAAGATCAATAGGAGACGCGTACAAAGAACCAGGAAATGAAATCCGGGATGTGTCAGCTTGACAGATGCGCTTTGTTTGTTTACGGGACGTCATTTGTGACGGCTGGATTGTGCGGCCAACTCAAACACGGAAGCTAATCACGTGCTTTTATTGCACAAGAGGTGTTTTTTTCTCTCTCAGTCCTTGCTCTCGACGAGGAAAGGACTGATCCGCGTTTGTTTAATCTAACTTGGTTGTGACGTGATTAAAAATGGATCCGATCGAATGATAAATAGAAAAATTAAAAAAAAAAAAAAAAAGGTTCACGGCTCCTGTTATGACCTTCTTTGACCTTCCATTGCTCCATTAACACCCATCTGTGGTCTGCGGCATCTATTTATTCTTCAATCATAACCCCAATTTCACGAGACTTTTACGACAAAGTTCCCTAAAGCACCCTTTGGGAAATGTGTTTTTTATTGCTGCTTCCTGCGGGCGGCACGCAATGGAGATGCAGCAGTTTGGCCAACAAAAAACATTTAAAAACAAAACAAGCTTCAGTGAATTTCTGGCACTGTTCTTGCAGTTTTTGATTTATAATCACTCGCCCCTCGTTTATCGCAAATTAGTGGTTCCAGACCTGACCACAATAAGCACATTTCTGTAAAGTTGTGGTATTCAATAATAATAAATTGAATATTTTTGTAATTAGAGAAGAGAAAACCTGCTTATGACTTTCTAAATACAATTTTTAACATTATTAGAGCCCTGTAGACATAAAATAACACCCCTATAGTCACCTTTACACTCCTATTCCCTATTTACACTGGATTGTGATAAAATGTGCAAGCTATAGGATCACTGCAAGGACATAAGAGATGGCCGCTGCTTTAAGCATTGTATTCTAACAAGCTAACTAGTCAGTCTTTTTTTTTAATTCAATACTTAAGGAAGGGTTTCAAATGGAGTGAGAAAGAAGGACAAAGCATGAAGCCAAAATTGTACCACTTCCACACCAAACGGGAGAACCGTTTTTCACTGTTTCATGTCGGACATGCCATGCAGTGTGAAGGTAACGCAATGTAAGCTCATGTTTCATCAGTGCAACATTACTAACTATGACTTGCCTTTCAATAGGTTTTGGCTAATAATGTGCCTTTGCCAACCACAAAACAGAAACCATTTGGTAGATGTGCCCTTGCAAAGACGTTTTGCTGGATGGCGGCCATGTTTTTCAAACAATCTTGCTCATATTTTACACACATGTGCTTGCCAGGCCCACAAAGGGGGGTACCAAATTTGGCGGTGATTCGGTTAAACGGTGATTTGGTTTGCATTCATCTGTGTGAGAAATTTCAAGTCAAATGGTGTTATGTGGGTGAAACGTTGGGGTTTAATAACAGCGCCACCGAGTGGTGTACCTCCTCGAAAACTAACAGCACAGGCACCACAGCAGGGGCACATGTTTTGATAATCGGTCAACCTTTTCCGTGCAGCAGTTCGTGCGTAGCCAGCCGTGATACTTAGCAGATGTACAACAAGTCCGTTTTCTCCACGCATCCAGTGTAACAGTTCAGTACAAGTGTGATCATGCCTGAGGCTCGGTGAAATGAGTGTCCCACAGTTTGAGGAAGTAAAAGCAGCACATTAGCCTCTAATGTGGCTACCAGAGCCATAAAACATAAATAGCTCTAGGCCTAATCGTGCTTTTTTTGAAAGAAAAGAAACAAATTCACTTTAGATGTTGCTGATCTTCAATTTGCCAACATACACTGTGCGGTGACGGCAAACGCCTTTTATATCTTAACAAAACGTTCCAAGATCTGTGGTGTGACATGAAGTCTCATCAGACACCGACTGGCAAGAACGAGATCAAAAAACGACTTTATCACATTTCCCAACAAAGCCATTATGAGGGAAAACTGCAAAGTTTCATCCTAAAACAAATGGAACGCTATCTCTCTGGTGTCCATTCACAAGATGTCAGACACACACTGGAAAACAGGCGCCACTATAACTATAGCAATTCAAACAATAGGAAGCTTAAATTATTTATACACTCACCCCTTCACAGACAACAGCTTCTGTAAAAAAAAAAAAAGGCTTCACAGCACATCTTAAAATGCAGCCTGATCAACAGATCTGATAACTCTCGTTTTCATCATTTTGTCTTTCCTCAGCAAAAAGTATCCTCTTTAGGAGCGTGAATGGAAGCTAGCTGGGTTAGCTCAGTTTAACAGAGCATGCTAGTGTCATCGGCTGATACTAATCGCTGGCCTATCCTTCGGCGTATCCCTAATAAAAAAGTGTTTTGTGTTAACATTTTTGGGAGAGTCCATCCATCCATCCATTTTCTACTGCGTATCCGATGTCGGGTCGCGGGGGCAGCAACCTAAGCAGGGGAAGCTCAGACTTCCCTCTCCCCGGCCACTTCGTCCAGCTCCTCCCAGCGGATCCCGAGACGTTCCCAGGCCAGCTGAGAGACTGAGTCTCCCCAACGTGTCTTGGGTCTTCCCTTGGTAGGTCTACTACCAGTCGGACGTGCCCTGAACACCTCCCCAGGGAGGCGTCCGGGGAGCATCCTAACCAGATTCCTGAGCCACCTCATCTGGCTCCTCTCAATGCGGAGGAGCAGCGGTTCCGGAGTCTCTCCCGGATGACAGTGCTTCTCACTCTATCTCTAAGGGAGAGCCCAGCAACGCTGCGGAGAAAACTCATTTCGGTCGCTTGTACCCGCCATCTTGTCCTTTCGGTCACTACCCAAAGCTCATGACCATAGGTGAAGGAAGGAACGTAGATCGACCGGTAAATTGAGAGCTTTGCCTTTTGCCTCAGCTCTCTCTTCACCACAACGGATCGGTGCAGAGTCCGCATCCCTGCAGACGCTGCACCAATCCAACTCACGTTCCATCCGTCCCTCACTTGTGAACAAGACCTCAAGATACTTAAACTCCTCCACTTGGGGGAGGATCTTATCCGCGACCTGGACATGGAACTCCACCCTTTTCCGGGCGAGGACCATGGACTCGGACTTGGAGGTGCTGATTCTCATCCCAGCTGCTTCATCCCCAGCTGCGAACCGATCCAGCGAGAGTTGAAGGTCACGGTCTGATGAAGCCAACAGGACCACATCATGCGGCCACCAAACCGGAACCCCTTGACGACCTGGCTGCGCTCTGAAATTCTGTCCAAAAAGTAATGAACAGAAACAGCGACAAATGGCAGCCCTGGCGGAGTCCAACCCTCACTGGAAACAGGTTTGAATTATTTCCGGCAATGCTAACCAAATTCTGCACCGGTCGTACAGGAAACGAACCACCTGAATTAGGAGTCCGATACCCCATTATAGAAAGTCAACCAACATTATAGATGTTTCAATTTTGATTGCCAGGAAGGACGTTTTATATATCTAAAAAAAAAATTAACAAGACAGTTGGACTTGTGCAATTAGGGATGTCCGATATTGGCTTCTTTGCCGATATCGGATATTCTAAGCATCACATTTCTCCTGTCATGGGATGAACACATACAGTATCTGCAGTGGAGCTAACGGATACATTGTGCAACTGTGCGCCACACGGTGCATTTTCTGATACCACCACGTCCGCCCGTCGCTATTTCCGTGTTTTTTTAACATTCCCGTTACCCCATGGAAAATATAAGGAATAAATGAATACAGTGTTTTCCACAATGTCGGCAAGTTATGCTCTCATATAGATGTTATAATTGTGCAGTCTATGGAGCAAATACTATCAAGGGTAATTGTTAAGTTTTAACTGTGAAAGGTTAATCCCTGGGATTTGGTTAGGGCAGTAAAAAGAGCCATACACTTCCATATAGCAAATGAATGAGGCATCTTCTCCGCTCTGACTTTTACTACATCCAATCGGGTTGCGACTCTGACGTACGGCTCGTTGCAGTTGGAAATGCAGGGGTGACTACATTACAGAATTTAGCCGTGCTACATCCAATTGTCAATTGCTGGGCAAAACATTTCCATTGATGTATTGCATCAGTAAATGTAAAGTTTTTTCAACAAATCTTTTATTCACTAACCTAAAAATCAAACACACTATGCTGGCAAAAATGAGTAAAATAAAATGTAAAAAACGGATTTCATAGTGCCCTAATTTTACAGCAACTCCAGCCATGTTGCCACTTTGGTTTGGTTTTTAAAGGGCTGTACTGGTTTAAATTATAGGGAAAAATAGACACAAATATTAATTCATTTTCTATACCGCTTATCCTCATTAGGGTCGCAGGTATGCTGGAGCCCATGGAAGTGCTTCTAAGGAAAATCAATTATTATGTAATATGTCACAAAAGTTGCCCAATCAAGTCCTTACTTACCGAAGCTCTTTACTGTGCAGTGTATGGTTTCATGCAGTACCAGTCTAACCACTAAGTGAATCACAGCAAAGTGTGATGTTTTTTTTTTCATTTTTGGTCCAGACCAGAGTACAAAACGTTTGAACAGTAAGGAACTTTTCAGCTTAGTCTCTGATTGTGTTTCTACTTTAAGGTGAAAGTCTACTCACGTAAAAGAAGGTGTCTGTGTGGCGGCGATAACATCATGTAAAGAGATATTAATTAACTTCCCGTGACCCAATCCGACAAACTAAATGAGAGAAGGGTAAGTAAGATGGAACGTCCAGACAGCGATTAGCGTGTTCAATCAGGCTCATCATCATCTTGTTTATCAGCGCGATCAATGCTGCTTGCTGACGGACTGCCTTGCACGGGAGTTTGTTGCAGAATGACAGCGCTCTTTCCTACTGACCTCTTTATCGCAGATGAAAGAGATATTACTGATCCTGCAAAAACTTCCCAAACCCACAATTGGTTTTATGCGCAAAGGATCAGAACGATCAGATTGTCAGAACTGGATGACATGTTGATGAACACTAGCTGATTGTCAGTCTAGTGAGATATACTCTTCTGTATCACTTCTATTTGTGTACGTGACAGTGCTCTCGACTGCAAGGGAATGGTAAATGGCAAATGCTCTCTCTCGTATAGCGCTTTTCCACCTTTAGGCACTCGATGACGCAGAATCAGGAGCAACGAGGGGTTCGGTATCTGGCCCGAGGATACTTCGACAAAATCACAGGAAGACAGAAGATCGAACCCATAACCTTCAGGTTGGGAGACGACTACTTTTTACCGCCTGAGCTCAGCTTCTCCTAAAATGTCCAAAAAGTGCTGAAATATGTACTGCTGTGTGTACATTTCATTGACTAAATATACGCAAGAATACCTTTTAGTTCAGAATCAGCTACTTATCACAGGCACCTGACACAACCTCCTTCTCATTCATCCCCGCAGTGCACTCTGATCGTCTACTGACTCTAATAGGGAAGCGTAGAGTGGGTTGTTCATTCATTCATTCATTTTCTGTACCGCTTATCCTCATTAGGGTCACGGGGATGCTGGAGCCTATCCCAGCTGGCTTTGGGCGAGAGGCGGGGTACACCCTGGACTGGTCGCCAGTCAATTGCAGGGCACATATAGACAAACAACCAGTCACACTCACATTCATACCGATGGACAATTTAGAGTCACCAATTAACCTAACATGCATGTTTTTGGAATGTGGGAGGAAAACCGGAGTACCCGGAGAAAACCCACACACGCACGGGGAGAACATGCAAACTCCACACAGAGATGCCCAACGGAGATTTGAACCCAGGTCTTCCAGATCTCCTGACTGTGTGGCCAATGTGCTAACCACTCAACCACCGTGCGGCCGAGTGGGTTGTTCTACCGCGCAAAACCGGACGGTTGGCCGAGCGTCTCTGGGGGTCTATAGGACATCGGGCTGGCCCGTACGCTCGGCTTCTGCATGAGGATTGGATGACCTGTCTAAGGCTGAATGCCTTTGTGATTGACAGCGAAATGATCGAATCAGCGATCGGAACTGTTCGGAACTGATCCGTAGACTTTACCTATCCCCAGCGACTGGTAGGAGTGGAGAGTAGCATTTACATATAAATGAATAAACACATTTATGATGTAGGCCAGAAAAAAATGAGCTTCCCCTCCTTGATTGACCAGCAGCCGCCACTGGTATGTGACAAACTAAACAGTCCCGGTTTTGTTTTAGGAAGGCAACTGCCCTTTGCGAGCCTCCTTGGATTTGTGAATCAAGCTCAAACGGTGGGGGCTGTCAGGTTAATCGCCTTCTGCGCTGTGAGCTCCGCTTCAGCATTGCTGACAGGTTGGAACATTGTTGCCATAACACATTTGTGTGTGTGATGTGAACTTTCACCAAAATGAGCGTCTTCACTATGCAGTTGTACAATCTTCAATGTGCACTGCAAAATAAACACACATGTGTTTTGTCAATTTGTGTTATTCCACACTGGAAGACATCAAGACATTTTTTTTTGCAAAACAATCAAAAAAAAAATAAAAGTAAAGCCTAATTATGTGGAGAAGTTTGGAACATAATTACCAGATTTTCCACTTCTGTTCACACTTACTTTGATGATGCTGGCTAGATGATGCAATTTGGACGCAACGCTTATATTAAGGTTTCTATTTTTTTGCAGAGAGTTAAGCAAGGAAGGCTCCCTTTAAAAGTTAGCTCACATTTTTTCTGCAGCTGAACTCAAAAGGAAATCCAATGTTGTCTGTGCCTATCAGGGAGGATTTGATTTGTTCTGTTTTTCAAACAGAGACGTTTCCGATAGAGGAATGAAAAAAAGACCTCCAATTTTGAATCGACACATTTTCAGAAATCAAAGGTGAAAGTTACCTTCAGGGGCGAATGTCCTGACCACAGTTATAAATAACTGATGTCAAAGATCATTTATATAACAGGAGCATTGTTTACAAGTACAGTTGTGAATATCCAACATTTTTACAAAAATGTTGCCTTGGTTTGCGTTCAACAACTTGGTTAGCTTTTGCTTATGCCACCATTTTGGATCCCGCACACAGAACAAAATCTTGCAATACTTGCACCCGCAATGCATTGTGGGCCTCGGGCACCATCTTCGGGCATGGCATATTGTACGCTAAGCAGAGAAGGACCGCAAACCGAGGTAAAATTGATGTTAGGCAAAAAAAACAAGCTAACTGGGGTGGACGCTAACCGAGGTTTCACCATGACCACATTTACATTTTGCACGGTGGCTGACTGGGTACCACGTCGGCCTCACAGTCAGGAGGTTCAGGGTTGGAATCTCCGTTGGGCATCTCTGTGTGGAGTTTGCATGTTCTCCCCGTGTGTGTGTGGGTTTTCTCCGGGTACTCCGGTTTTCTCCCACATTCCAAAAACATGCATGTTAGGCTAATTGGCGACTCTAAATTGTCCATTAGAGTGTGAAAGTTTGTTTGTCTCTGTTTGTCTATATGTTCCACCCAAAGGCAGCTGGGATAGGCTCCAGCATACCCGCGACCCTAATGAGGATAAGCGGCATAGAAAATGAATGAATGAATGAAGAAACTTTCAACATTCCACTTGAACTGATGATACATACTTTCTTTTTGCACGGCCCCCACAAAAGGCGGGGCATCCAAATAGCAGTAACTACTTCCTGACTGCGGCAATTTCTCAAGGACAAACTGGATGTAAATGCATACTTGCAAATGAGTACAAGATTGTGCAACAAATAATCAAAAAAAGTCCAATTATAGCCAAACTTTTTGATGATAACCAACTCAAACGAAAAAAACTGAGATTTGATTATACTTATTGACCCCAGCAGATGGCATTTTGTTTTGGAATATTTGAGTTACGTCGTGTCATTCAAAATCCTTTTGTTCACTTTCAAAACACTACACAACCTGGCACCTCTTTACCTCGCTGACCTTCTACAGTTTCTCTCCCCAAACCATCCAGTTGGCTCATTTGACACCAATTTCCTGTCATCACCCTCGATGGACAAGCACCGAACCGCTCAATCAAAGCACCAAGGCCGAAAGGTACCTTCAAGGGGGGGATTGTCCTGACCACTTTTTCCAACCTAGGTATGGTTCCACGAGCCTCCATTTCATGTTTTTCAATGTAAAACTGTGCATGTTATAAATCCTTTAACAAATGTCTCTGCATAGATTTTTTTGTGGTATGAGTGCAAAACCAGCTGAAAACAAGAATTGCCCTCCAAGCATAATCTTCACTCCTTCAACTCCGTTTGCAAAACGAAGTCAAAATGATTCATTTGTCATTATTTTAGCATCATTTTCTGCATGTAAAACTAAAATTACCGTCTATAAAATGTGATTTTGTTGACATTTAGGGTGTCTGAAACCAATCAGTTGGATGTACATTATTTTCTCTGTGAAAACTTTCCTTGGTTTAATTCCGTTTTGGTTTGAGTCAAACCTTCTAGAACGTATTAATGACATTACCCAAGGCACCGGTGCACTAATAAGTGCAAATAACATATTTTTGTCAACAAAAATGCATAGCTGTGATTGTCCTGCCCATGATCACGCGGAAGATGCGGGGTGTCTAAATGTCAAGAAAACAGTTGAGGGAGTCAATATCACGGCCACCTTATAATTCATTTAAACACCACTGTAGAGTTGGGCAATCGCCCTCGGTTGCCTTTTATGTTGATTTAAGGACTACTGCAAAAATGCTACAGCTTTTTAGGATTTAGTTTTACCGTGGGATTTTTTTGTGTGTAAATGCTAACAAGATAGACCTTCAAGACTGGAGGCAAGAAGGCCACAATCACACTGCCCTCCACATGTTTGCGTGTGCCATCACTTCATAACACGACAATACATGACTTTCCTGACTTAGTGGTGACTTTTCTCATCCTTTCTATTCCACAAGATGGCAGTTAGGATACATAATTACTGGCAGAATGAAAGAATGCATTGACTGTACGACACGTCCGACACTTACAATGGCAGGACAACATCGTCTAATGGACTGAGGCCATTATGTAGCAATGTGTTGGCGCTCCTCGGGTGTAAATTGCATGCCACTGCTTTGTGCGTCCATCATTGTCTCTCCGTGGTCTAATTAACAATCAGTTCCACCTGACTACAGCCGCCATGTCCTCCTCCTCTTCCTCCTCTTCCATGATGCATTTTTATAGCAACTATGTGGGATAAAACTCTAAATTCCTGTCCCGATTCGGGGGGGAGTCATAATAAGAATAATTGTCAACTGCTCTGTGAAAGAAGTTCTAGAGACATCCTTGCCCAATAAAATGAGATTCTTTTGTGCTAGCTGAATAATACAACCTTTGTCAAACTGCACACTCTTTGACAGGACACGATGCCGCGTAACTGCACGTTTTGTAAGTACAAAAGGTGGCAACAATGCTCTCTAGTGCTATTTGAAACCCACTGTCGTTGAGGAACACCAACGTTCCTTAATTGTCTCCTGCCTAAGATGTTGAATGTGTCAGTCCTGTCCCCTGTTGAGCCTTAGAAAGTGTTTGACTGTAGGCTATTTTAACACTGCAGGGTAGGATTCCCAATTTGTATTTTTGGTTTGAAATCTGATTTTTTGGGGGGGCGGCTCACTTTATGAAGTAAACGCGACTTGTACTGTGAACGCAACGCGCCTGCAAAGTGACGTGAACGCGCAAAAGCACAACATCGCTCGCATTTCCGTGTGTTTACAAAAGTAAAGACTGCTGCGATGTGCGCTCCAGTGACGTTTGATACCATTAATTTCTTTTCTGATTTGATACTGGGTAAAATTCAGGCTGGTAATGGTGATACTAATTCAATACTATGTGCAAATTTACCAAACAATGTCCAGTATTTCAAATGATAGCATAAAGAATACAAGACATCATAGTCATTGATTGATTTATTTTAGAGCGCGAAGTATATTGAGGTAGTGGAGTGATTTACAATGTAGCCAAGCTAATATACAACATCAAAAAAGTAGAAAATCATATAGCCTACCCGAAGTATCTAAAATATCACTATTTTGATTTCAGAATCGACTTTAGAGCATGAAGAGCTGGTATCGGAGAAATCGACATTTCAGTATCCATACGCACATTACTAGCATGCTCTCCTTAACGTGTTTGTGGCAATTTCGAGGATTTTGCGCAACGGGAGTCCCTTGCTGGAAAACGTTTGGACATCCTGACGTAGATGCAAAATTCTAACAACTGAGTATATTAGGCCGCACGGTGGATGAGTGGTTAGCACATTGGCCACACAGTCAGGAGATCTGGAAGACCTGGGTTCAAATCTCCATTGGGCATCTCTGTGTGGAGTTTGCATGTTCTCCCCGTGCGTGTGTGGGTTTTCTCCGGGTACTCCGGTTTCCTCCCACATTCCAAAAACATGCATGTTAGCTTCATTTGCAACTCTAATTTGTCCATAGGTATGAATGTGAGTGTGAATGTTTGTTTGTCTATATGTGCCCTGCGATTGACTGGCGACCAGTCCAGGGTGTACCCCGCCTCTCGCCCAAAGTCTGCTGGGATAGGCTCCAGCATCCCCGTGACCCTAATGAGGATAAGCGGTACAGAAAATGAATGAATGAACTGAGTATATTGTCAAGATTATTTTCTATTGTTTAAAAGTCCAGTTGTTGCATAGTGCAGCTTTAACTTCACCTTAAAAACTAACACCTATAGGCTGCACAACAATGAATAGTACAAAAACTACACGTCATTTAAACTAATACTAATTTCTGCACCGATTCATGAAAAAAATAGCACAGTGTGAGCTGAAGATGTATTTTCAGCAGTAACATTCCATGTGCCGTGGTAAAATAATGTTCTGACAGTGGGAGGTGAGACAAGAGAATCAAGTAAAAGCGTTCACTGTAATAACCTACACTCCTCGGCTCCGATGAAATATGGTCATGTGAAACATTTACTGCTGGAAAAATGTAAATAACCACAAAATGCCAATTGGAAGTCATACTTGGGGGTCTGTAAGTGTTTTACGAGCCAGGGGGGATGATAAGACAACATGCATCAGCATCATCCTTGGGATTTTTTGCCTTTAAAGAATGACTTTATGCAGAAATACACTTTTTGTTAGTACGGTACAACCGTATTGTTTGAGAATCAAATTTCCTGGGGACAATATGGACATTTCAATCCCGAAACCGTTATTAACTGTACAGGTAACGTTTAACAGTCCAGCTGTAATACAATCAAACTACTTCCATTTCAAGTGTAAAAAGAAGTTACCCGCTAATAGAATAAATTGTGTACTCACTCATAACTATGTGGACGCGGGTCTCAAAGATGAAACACACTTAGCCATGTTGTACTGAGGCCCCTGCTGGTTCTATGGTCATCATGTCATCATTGGTTACAAAAAAACCCGCACTTCCAGAGTTGGTCCTTTAGATTTGGGTGTCATCGTGGGTCCCATGGCAGCTATGGTTTCCCTCAGAGGACTGCTTGTAATGGTGAAACTATACTGTATAAATGTACATATAATCGCCTTATTAGCTAAGTGACCTTGCATTTGATTATTAACATGGTTGGGGTTTTTTTACCCAACAAACTTTTCTAATCAGAAGGCAAAAAACAGTGGCAAGCTTGTTATGTGCTATGTAGAGCTAAACCCCAGATGCAGAGGCATGAGGCCAAAAAACATTTTAAAAAATCTCCTTAATAATATTCACACCAAGTGCAACAAAGTAAACAAAGGAGAGAGCAACAAGCAGCGGCTGAGCTGTTTTCAGCTGGCAGAGGGCAGCATGAAAACCTACTGTTATAAAACAAAAAAAAGCAGCGCTTCAGGCTGCATGGCAAGGAAAGACTGGCCATACCACTACAAGATGCGGCAACGGTGTATTAAATGCCCAAAAATAGATTCGTTTTCCGTTTTGAGTAGCCAGACAGCCAGCCAGGAGTGAAGAAGGCAACGAGGAGAAAATGTGAAACGTGATAACGTTTACATTAAAACTGTATATCAGTATGCAGTTTTCCCTCACCTCTTTGCCCTTCAAAATCCATGGCTTTATCTATTGCGTCTTTTCAAAAATATATTCAGCAATAAATCATGCTGATTTGTGGTTGAATACAACCCAATTATTGCTAAAAAAATATGCATATTGAGGCAAACTTTACATCTTTTTTTGCTTAAATTTATCATTTTCAAGCATAATAATGGCTAAATGAATGATGTGTAACCTTCTACGCTGGTCACTGGGTGTCAGTAATATTACTATAATGGGTTATTATTTATACTATATTGGGTGAGACGAGTGTAAAGGTGACTATAGGGTTGTTAGTTCGTCTCTAGAGGGCTCTAATAATGTTAAAAACATATTTAGAAGGTCGTAAACAGGTTCTCTATGCTCTAACTACAACATTTTTTCATTTGTACATAAGGAATCCTGCTTCACCAAAATCCATTGATCACAGTTGGGTCTGGAACCAATTCATCTCCATAAATGAGGGCTAACTGTGCAATTATTGTGCAATTTATTTTAAAAAAGGGTTTTGGTGACAAGAACTGTCAACCATAAAAAATATGAAGATAAAAGTGAGGAAACACTGCAACTGCACGCACTATCAATGCAATAAGCAAGAAAGATGGGTCCTGAAAAAGTGACATGGCGGGTCACGTCTGGCCACTCGGTCTTGAGTGTGACATCTCCGCTATAGAAGGCGAATTTTCAGGCACATTTTTCCTGATTTTTGAGGGCTTGCAATCATAACTGTACAACTTTACAGTGATGTCATTACAGAGACAGAGGATTAGTAGTGGACGTTCTTTGCAGTCTTGTATAGACTTGGGCCAGAATCTCACATCGGCACATGGCTGACAATGCAAAGACATTTCTTTTCCAGATTAGAAGCGCAGATGGTTTGGCCCTGTTTAGGCATCCACTGAATATTAGTCTTGGTGGTGGTGAGCAGCTGCAAAACGAAATACGTTGTCACCGGCCGGAGTGAAAACAGTGAATAGTTTTTATCATTCACCTCTGCCGCAAAGACAAATTCATCAGCCATTGACTTTTGCGTTATGTTGATCAAGAAAGGCCATCGGGAGATGTCGGCACGAAGAATTCTCCCAATATCCCCGAGATGCAGCAATATAATCACTTAGAGGCTGGACGGCAGGATTATAACAGCTCCTCTTATTGGCCTGCCAGCGTTGCTAGACGCATGGCGGGAGGCGGGGAAGGGAGACAAATGCCCACGCTAAGCAATACAAGCAGTAATCTCAGGTCGAGACAAGAAATCGAGACAAAAATCTATGGGCGGTCAGTGAGTGGCGCGGTTTGTTCCTTTTTATAGTAAGTTGGACTGACTGCAGCTTAGTTAGTAGACCGTACATGCAACTTGGCTTGTTTAAACTGCTGCAGTTTTAAATTGACACCCACATCATTACCTTTCCGGTACTTCATTCTTGCAACGTATGGATAGAATTATTCAATTAAGTATTATACCGTTCTCTAATTATAGCTCTAATAAAAGCTCTAACTATAGCCAGGGAGTTTATTTAATGGAGATGTTTGATATAACAGCATCCCTGGTCATTTATTATCATGCGTATTGCACAACACAGCAGCAACAAAACCAATGTTGTATTCGCGGTAAGAAGCCAACTGCACAGCCACAGGAATACGCCAAGTGGAACAGGCATGGGTTTCACACCGACAGCTGAGTAGCAACATTGTAAGACTCACTGTTGAAAAATGACATCACTTTTACTCGATTTGAGCTCATTATTCATAATATTTAGCTCTTTATTATGGAATGCAACGTCTGACTGTGAGTGCAAATACACACATGCAGATCCCATGTAGGCCCAACCTTGCAATATTGCAACGTTTCTATCAAAGCGTAAATATGTCGAAAAGCGTTTCAGTTTCTGCATCATAAGTGTCCTTTACCAAAACCTGGGAGCTGAATTATTATTTGTTTTAGGTTTTAAGTTTTTTTCTGCCCTATTTTTCTGTTTTACAGGGTTAAAAGCCAAACCATTTGTTAATATTTTTTTTCTTTCAAATTGTATGATCAGAAATGGTTATTAAAACACTTTATGACTATAATAGGGCTGTGCCCCTTGCGTGTTTCCTCCCACATTCCAAAAACATGCATGTTAGGTTATTTGGCGACTCTAAATTGTCCATAGAAAGTGAGTGTGAATGTTTGTTTGTCTGGCCTGCGATTGACTGGCGACCAGTCCAGGGTGTACCCCGCCTCTCGCCCAAAGTCAGCTGGGATAGGCTCCAGCATACCCGCAACCCTAATGAGGATAAACGGCATAGAAAAGATGGACGGATAACTATAATACTGGCCAATATTTCTATATTTAATTTTGTAAATTTAACTTGAAATTAAATAACACAGTTTAACTTCCTAAATTATGAATAATTTAAAAAACAGTTCTTGGCTAATGTGACTTTTTTGTCTATTAAAGTTATTTATTATTGTATATAACTGAAGTTATTTTTTGAAAGTTCTTTGAGTCTCAATTTTATTTAAATTGTTCCAGGAATATTCAAATCAAGTCTTTGAAAAATCTATCTTGTTTTACAGGCCTAAAGCACATGCGTAGGTAGATAAAGCTGCTGGATGCTGACCACTCATGATACGTCACTTGCAGCTACTGCCATACTCTCAGAGTTGAAAAAAGTACATCAGGTGGTTGCCTACAGCCACAGCTCTTGATGTCAGTGTTTTTAGAAAGCAAACAAACGGAATCAACGGTTCCTCTGATGGTTGTGGAATCCATTGCGCAAAGCACAAAATGAATCAGCAATCAACACAACCAGTGCTTTATCCATATATTGATGATGGTTCAAATCCTGATATGAATGAATGAAATCTACAGATGAACTCTGATCTTTATTTTAATATTTTATTCTTCCAAAGCCCCTTAGCCAACCAAAGTGTCTTTAGGAGAAAAAGATGAATTGTACTACAAATCCCAGAGCTTTTCTTCCAGTCACTCACAAGAGACAAGACTTAGAGCTTTGACACACCTTTTGCCTCATCCATGGTGATTGAAAAGTACTTATAATTTTTTACTATAATTGTGACATTTTTACATTTTTTAATGTATGTTCCATAATGTATGCAAATGAATTCAATGCTCCTGTTTTCGTTTTAGATCGACTATCGTGTTTAAAATGTATACGAGAAGTTATGTCTTCCATCCCGCAAGCATTCCTTGTGAAATCAGTAGATCCCAGTCTCTGATTACAGGTTGTTCCCAGGCATTGAATGCTGGCGCCAGTAATGGATTTGAAATAAAACTCTATGCTATACACTTTCTTATCACATTCATTTCTTGTAAGAATTACAGTTCGGGCGTTGAAAAAGAGAGCTCGCTTCTGGGTTGTCTTGTGTTTAGAATCGATCTGTTTATACAGATTAAATCCCACCTTTAGTCTTCTGGTGCTGTGCACACCTCCAGACTGTCTACTTGAATATTTTGTAATTCAAGGGCCCTTTTCCAGCTCGTGATCTTGATCAACGATCAAAATGCAGATCATAAGAGCATCATTATTCCTAATTGCACTTCATGTTTAACCAATCCTCCCCGTGGGGTTACAATCCCAAAGAGCAAGGCTGCATTTTAGTTGCTGTTAAATGTTTGCTCTGTTATCTAATTGGCCGCTGGGATGTGTTGCGATAAGGCAAACGGACCTGCATCAAGGCCGGGGAAGCTGAGGAAAATACACTTGGGGTGGAGAGAAGGTAAATCACAAAGTGCTCACTCTCCATGTATACTATACATACTGCTTGGCTCCTGATCCAGCAGAATGCTGAGACCCTCAATATTGGATTCTGACCATCATCGCTTGGCCCATAACGCTGGCGGAAGGATAGCGGTGCCATTTGTGTTTTTTGCAAAAGCATCTATAAATAAGGCGTGAGAGGGAAACATCTCACCAGGAGGTTCATATGTGGAGGTGAGGTTCATCTCCAGGGGACATTAGCAAGGGAAGAGGAAGAACCTTCAATTGGGTACCCCCGCCCCCTTCCCAAAAGTGACTACCTGAATGGAGTCTCATTAATTGCTGAGGCGGCTGGCATTTTGGCCCACAATAACTCACAGAGGAAATGGCCTTGAGTTTTATTGCAGCGTGCTAATCACACAGGCAGTTATCTCGTGCAGCTGATGGACAAGGTGCAGTCATCCTTGAATGTTCCGCACAAATTAAGTAGAAAGAAATGCTCTATAGAGGGGAAGGCTCATTAAAGTCACTGTGACTAAGAGTACTCGAGTGATTAATAATAATCAGCATTTCCTCAAGATGAGAGTGGACCTGATAGAGACACTTTTTAGGGATCATTTTATACATACTGTAAACACAATGTTCCTTTTTACCAGAAATGAAAAAAACACCAATCAAAGATCCTGTACAGCACAGGAGTGCTATGCTGTTTTTAAGTACCTACTGCAAAACTGCCAGAACCTCAGTGTGGTAGAAGAGGTCTGGTGCTTTCAAGGACATACCGCAAAAACAGTGGTCAAATATGTTTTTTAAATTAGATTTTGTCTCTGCAGTGATGCAATGACAAATGAGCCATGGTTCGCGAATGGCCCCCGAGCCGTTCTTTGGCCACCCTTATTTCCGGGGTCGGGCTTGTGGCGTCGACTGTATTGCAAACTACAACTCGGCTTGTCGGCTCCATGTGATGGGCAGGCGGGTTTTTTTCTAATATGCTGGCAATCTACTGGATTGACTAGTAGCTCGCGGTGGAAGGGTTAGTGATCCCCGATCTATTACTGCAAAAGCTCTAGTCAAAGATCCTCTATACCCGTTTGGCTGTTTCGCGGTTCTCTGTGGAGAGATGACCTCACGAGTCCGCCAAGTTTCAATGCCATGTTATCAGCGAGGTTAAACTGGATCAATCACTGCCCTGTGGGGGAGGAGGAAGAAGTGAAAAATGCCAGTATTCTCTTCATTTTATTTCTAATTTATGTCTTATGAAAGAAATACTTTTCTTGGAGAGAAAACACCTCCGGCAAGAGAGAAATCACAAATTCCTGCCTCCAAATGTAATGAGTCCCTACTCTGAGTTTCTCATCAAACTTGGGTGGCTGGTGTTTTTGAATAATCAATTGGAAATGAAAACAAGAGCAAAGTCATTCTAGTTGAGATTTAAAGATACGGCAGTACTCAGAAAGGACACATTTCACCAATTACGTGTGTTTGTGTCCAATATAATTACAGAAGACATCCTTTCCGTCGATGAAAAGGCCGATAAGCTGACGGAGAGGTGAACTGGGCAATTGATCATTTAGACTAGGAAGCTTTTATTGGACTGTTGATGCTGCTGGCGGGTAAGTAATGCAATCAGTGGCTTTCTGTAAAACGCCATTCCGTGTGGGTCAAACAGCAACATTACGTTTTAGCGAGGATTCGAGCCTAAACGTGTTAGTTAGGAGTGTATCGGGACGCCATAATCACAGTTTAGTACATACCCCGGTGATAATGTCACAAATCTCTTTTTTCCCTAAACCCCCAAATTAATCACTGACAGCAACGTGTGTGACAGACTGACTGTCTGCATAATAAAAATGGCAAAATGCAAATTACACCAACATCCAGCTTTAAATGGCTAGCATGAGAGTCCCCCCCAGCCCCCAGTGGATGATTATGCTAATTACCAGCATATTTTCTCTCAAAGTGAAGCGAGCAGGTGGCAACTGCGACTCGGAGGCAGACTAAGTGACTGCGGGATAAAGGAGAGGCCGGGCGGACCGGGGCGTGTGCGTGTCTCGGCATTTAAAAAATCCGGGGCCCGATCCAACTGTGCCTGCGGACGCCGGTGCCATTTGCTCCCCTGCCAATCAAAGGCTGCAGAAAATGCTAGATCCCTTAGAGCCCTTTTTTTTTTAACCTGCGAGTCGTCACATCCTGGCATGCTAACATACACCAGCAGCATCCGTTAGTCTCCGGGGATCTGCATCACATGTTGTCACGTTAAAGAAGAGAAAGAGTCATTGGACCTCTGAAGTACCAAGAAGGCTGCTAACGGTAGGATTTTGTACAAGAAGCCATTCAAAGTATATTTTTATTTGATATGGGTTTGACCCAGACTATCTGAAGCATCTCAACTATCATTCCAAATCAGTTCTACCTTTGAAACGTCTTATCCAACTGTGGGCCTCGCCGCTACGATTTCTCCTTATCAATTATGCATAATCCCCTCTATCGTCTGCGTTCTGACTGTCAATCAGCGAGAGGCTAAAGTAGAGAAAAACTCCCCCACAGTTTTAATTTTTAAGCTTCTTCTGGTTGAACAGTGATTTTTTTTTGTGACGACTGGCAACAAAGGAAAGGAGATAGGAGTAGGAATTCACAGTTGGAGACGGCCATGATGCATTCAAATTGTTGACTGGCATTTAATCTATAGAAAAGTGGCATGACTTCATCAAAATTGAATTGAAGAGACAAGATAAAATTTTGGGTCGTGTTGCGCTACCAAGCACTTCTATAAGCCAGAACCAGGATCATGCACGAAAGGTGAAAAGTGGCCTAAATTCCCGGGGGTCGTCTGCAGTGACCACACAGGAACAACATGCAGTTCCTGGTTTATGACTATCCAAAGCCAAATCCGCCTTTGAGTCTTCTCAAAAGGCCAGCTGTTTGCCTAAGTTTCCCCTTTTGAAAGATTTTCCACAGGGACTTGGCACCAAAGGAGTCCAACCAGGTTACTGTGTGTGTTTGTAGCATAAATGACATTAAATCTTCAAAAAAAATGTCATAACTTTGTTCAAAACTGAAGAATTAGATACCATTTTTGGCCCATGTTGAGTTCTCAAGAACTACAATAGGTCAGGACATGGATCATGTGTCAGATAGCTTCCTAAATGCCAGGGGGTCAGCCTGCTCACTGCTCACTTGCTTGTCCTCTAGTTCTGGACTACCTATCAGAGACACATCAACACATCTGGGAAGTGTTCACGAGTTATGGTTCTCCATGAAAAGCCGACAGTTGGATGTAAAGTCGTCTCACTGAATGATTTCTACAAGGACTTGGTACCAAGGAGTTTAGTCTGTGTCCAAACATAACTTGGTAAATGTTTTGACGGGGTTGCCGCATTTACCCACTGATGATGCAGCACCAGGAGCAACTAGGGGTTCAGTATCATGCCCAAGGATACTTGGACATGATTTTGGGAGGATGATGGATCAAGCCATGCCGCCCACAGGTACTTGCTTAGCAAAACTGTCTACAGTTTTCAGACTAGTACTACCCACAAATACAGAACTAGGAGTACTATCCAAAAGGTCCCTGAATGCTTAGGTTTTGGTCTTTACCTGCATAGTCAAAGTACCTACTTAGAAAACTTTGACAAAATCCAAATAAAACAGACCATAAAAAAACTGCAGTAGCTACAATTTGAATGACACAACTGGGCTCTAAGGTTCTTGAGCTAAAAGGCCAAACCTTAGAGTTCAATAGCATTTAACATCTGCAGCAACAATTACTGTCCAATCAAAAAGTTGCATTCCGAAGTCCACTTTTCTAAAGAAAAAAACCCCTTAGTACATTTATCATCGCAGAGGTCACACGGGCGCCAGCAGGGATAATGGCTTTTTCCAAAGTATGGACATGCTGGTAATTAAGTGTCTATAGGTTAGGCTGCTATAGGTTAATGGAACACATCAACACATCACCACAGCAGCAACTGGAGATGTTATCATTGCTCCTACAGCGAGACACCTCCATCCCGTAACAAAGATGACTTGTGGAAGACATATGGACATCCACGTTGACATTTACACCCTTTGACTGAAGCACAAAGTTAGCTGCTAGTCACTCCGGTATGGCTTTTGTGTTATGTCTTCATGTTGTCTCGTCTGAGTCTTCTCTGTACTTTTTCCTGGTGGACCAAACCAGCGCAAAGGCCTCCCAGCATATCAAGGGGAAACGCATCCGTCTCAATCGCATTGCTGATTCTGGCACAGATTAGCATAGCCTGTAAAGAATTGCTGACATCACTAAAACAGGCTATACTAATTAAAGCCAGAATCATCAATTCAGATCTTCAGACACCTTCATCCCTCAAAGCGAAGAACAGTTTTGCACGGAGCGGAGCTGAAGTTGGAAGTGAATCAAAGGTTAACGTCAAGACAGGCGCAGACGGATGGAAGGGGATGGAACTTAGTCATGGGTTGAATGTGACAGGATGCAATCCTTTTAAATGGTTGCAATGGGGAATTGTACACTTTGTTGGATGTTCTTCGGGTTTGCAAATCCCTCTTCCCTCAAGACTAAGCTCCACATGTGCTAGGAAGGCACTAGCAGGTCCTGAGGACAGATGTTCCTTTGTTCTGCAAGCTGTCTTCATCACTCAGAAGCGAGAGTTTCACCACATAGAAATACCCCTGCTTCACAATGACACCACGCGCATAATGGATGGACCTCGGGAGAACGTACAAAGGGGAAGGAAAACAAATGTGGAAAGTGGGACAGTGGAAATTAACGAGCGGGACGACTTCGAAAAACCCTGTGTGATTAAACAAATGGGAGCAGAGCTGCTGTTGCAGTAGTTGTGTAACGCTACATGTATTTGGAATCTGATTATTTTGGTTCCAAACATTTGGTACGGTACTGAGGCTTACTGAGTTCCCACGCGGAGTACTTTAAGTGATGGACAAGAAGTGAAACTACCTCACGTCTACTCTGGAAACAAATACAGTACTCCTTTAGCTAGCTGGATAGTGCCAAGAAGAAGCCAGACCTTGAAAACTCTCTTCTGTCATTAAAGTCTCGCTGGTGTTTGTAGTTATGTTCCACATTGCTTGTTTTTTTGAAAGTGAATGGTAAATTCGCAAAATATACATTTACAGTTCATGGCGGCAGCCATGATGAACTCGTGTGTGTATTTTTCATCAAAATAGTAGCCGTGACAAAATGTTGTGTTGCTGCTGGATCTTCACAGTATCCGAGTGATGCTGTAAGTTTGTTTTCTTTTCCAAAAGAGGAAGGTTTAAGACAAAACCGGATGAAGCAAGTGCAGAGAATGAGAGACATTTGAGAAGCCCACCTCAAGTTCTTTTTTTTTTGCAGTGGTGGAAGTACGGTACAAACACATTTAGAAAAGAATGTTAAAATTCTCCAACAGAATAGAAATATAATAGCGAGTAAACAGAGAAAAAAAAGACAAGAACGACCACTATATCACAGTCTTGTTTACATAATCTCCTCTAGGCACTATTCCACCATAGTGACAAGGCTGCAAAACATTATAGATGTTGTGAAAAACCGTGTTTACACTCATTGAGAAGCTGATTTAAAACAGTAATTGAAGAATAAGCAACTCCAGAGTCATTGACTTACCATTCTTTGTTTTGAAGGCAACCAATCTTCATCTCCATGTCTTTATTCATCTTTCTATTCTATTCTATTTCCCATATTTGTGTTACTAAGTGATTAAGTTTATAACATGGCATTCTTGGAGAGCTGCTTGAAAACTAAATTTCTCTTGGATATTAATAAAGTAGTTATCTATCTATCTATCTATCTATCTATCTATCTATCTATCTATCTATCTATCTATCTATCTATCTATCTATCTATCTATCTATCTATCTATCTAAAGGCTTAAGTCCATGTTCTGCAAGTTCTCTATTTAATCTCCAAATGTTTGACTCAAATCTCCGCTTCATCACTGTGAACGTCGTGTGTCTGTACAAGGAGACAAAGCATTGTTCAGTGGAAAAGTGGAACAGGGCTGCAAGCTGGAACTATTATTGCTGCACTTCAGCCAATATTACTTAAATGAAATTATTTGGATTATCCGCAGCTTCAGTTAAGAATCATGAAGTCTATTTACACCAGAGATGTCCAAAATGCGGCCCGAGGCTGTTTTTTATTGGCCCACGACAAAAGAACTAAAAAAAACAACAACAACAACAAACAAAAAATGGAAAGAGTGAAAATGTTAAGCTTCTTCTGGTTCCAACAAAAAAGTACTGAAATACCAAGGAAAACATGTCCGTGTCTTGTTGGTTTTATAAGTTGTAATATTATGATAAACTAACAAAACAACAAATGAAGTTGTAATATTTGGAAAATTAGGTAGAGGAAAAAATTATGTAATGAAAATAAAGTCAAAATTTGAAAAGAAAAAATATCGTAATTACAAAAAGAACATTTATAAGAAGACAGTTTATGTGGTTGGAAAATTAAAAATAAAAAATTAAACTGCAGAAATGAAAAAAACAAAATCAAGTTTAAAAGAGTATAATTGAAATTTGTTTAGAATTAACTTATAATATTATACGGAAAAATAACATCTTTTTAGTAGCATGGAGTTGAATTTTTTTTTCTATGTTTTTAAGTCGTAATATTATGAAAAACACAGCAAAATAAAATCTGAAAAATTCGGTTGGTGCAAAAGTTATGGGAATAAAGTCAGAATATCATGAAGATAAGGTCATAATATTAACAAAAATATATAAAGATTATTTTTTAACGGAACAAGTGCAATAAAGGGGGAAAAAGAGCAAAAGGTGAAGTTGATACCATTAGTGGGCTTTTTACATCTTATCACAATACCGAGATAGAGTTTTTCTAAGCATATCTACATGTGTTGCTGTACAAGATATCAAAGTGACCCTTACATTACTAATTTCTCACTAAGTGGCCCTCGCTGGAAAAAGTTTAGACACCCCTGATTTACTCAAAACTGAAGCAAAGCGTGACACCGAGTACGACGTACCATTACCGATTTTATTCAAGAACCGAGCCTGGTCGCACATTGCTCATAGAGAAATGACCACATTTTTGGGTCGTTTCTTGAACCACGCATCACCCTGACGATTATAAAAGACGAGTGCAGAAGCTCCCAGTAATGCGAATGCTTTGCTGGTTCTCAGACACATATCTCAAAGACGTGACGTGGCCTCTGTTTGCTTTGCTCTGCTGCCCAAAACCTTTAAACAGTAAAACAGCCCTGGGAGTACAGCTGTTCTTGTAAGATTGAGCTGAGAAAAATATGGAGCCGCCAGGTTTTCCGTTTCTTAGCCTGTAGTGCAGGTTAGCAAATATAGCAGCGGTATGCATTCATCATCGAAGCCAACACCAGATTTTAATCAGTGACTTTGGACAAAAGGATTCCTTAGGGGTCGTGGAAACTAAGTTAAACTGGTAGGATATTATTTACATTCTTTACAGTAAGTTCACACATTCCTTTTTGATGTACTGCCACATGATGGATGCCTTGTTCCCCAAATAAGAAGGGTAATTGGACTGAATATACGTCCAAGCCGGTTTGTTTCTGGGTTCTCTGGTTAGATCAGGACAATTTAACTGGTGGCTACCCAGGAATACCGTAAGAACAGACCAACCCTTGGGTTTTTGCAGCTGATACCTTGTTTATCTTTTGTTTAGACACGGTAAGCGAGCAAGTGAAAAAGCATTAAAAAACGCGTTCATGATCTTCTAAATCCGCTTTTTACGCTCATTACAACTCTCTAGACATGACACGGCCATAGTCGTATCAAAGCATTGATAGCTTACTTCCCAGTGTAGAAAGCTACTCTACTGCTGCTCTTTATTGTTAAAGATATTGTTATTAACAAGCAGGGAACACATATGCAGCAAGCATTCACACAGGAGCTGCTGTCGGCCACTCTCTATGCTGCTAGCACTCAGCTAAGAGTCAACTCTAGCCAGCTTCTTAAAGGCGCACACAACAAGTGTGTTACACTTCATATCACATCTTTTCAAAGCCTTATATTTGTATTTTTGTTCATTTTGCCATTTAATGCTTGAAAATGTTTAATTCAGGACATGAATACGTACTATTTTTGTAGACCATTTTCAAACTCAAAACAGCAATCATTTATGAATGAATTACTTTTTGAAAAATCGCCATAGAGTGAGGGTGTGATGTTCGCCATAATAGCGAGGGCTATCTCATGACTGCACTGCTTTATAGAGGATCTGTGACTTTTTTTCAGTCAGTTCTTAAAAACAGCAATGTGCTCCTGTCATACGGAGCCAAGGTTCCCAAAGCGAGGTAAGCGGAATACAGATTGCCGTCGGCGGTACGTGAGTAAAATTAAGCAGAAGAAAAAAGACAGCATGAGGTTGTTGCTTCTTGTGTGTGCGTTAGATGATCGAAGAAGTAAGTTTGATGATGACACGATGTGGATTTAAAGGGTTTCGTACCGATGAATTTAAATGAGAGCTGGTCGTCTTACGTGGTGCTGTGGGTAATTTGTGTGTTTTCTGAGCTGTGTGAGTCTGTCACTTGTTTAATAGATGCATGTTAGAAAGCCTCCAATTTCACACATGTAAGCACGCTTATGCTTTCACAAATAATCAGGCGTCGCGCTCCTTGAACACAAACTCTGACTTATGTGTATGACTCGCCTGACGCTGCACTGACAGGCGTGTATTTTCTGCTCCTCCTTTCACCTCGTCCTTGTTCACAAATGTTAATCTGTGCAAAGATGCACAGAGGTGAGCATTAATAATGGTAGCTATGTGCTGCTGTGCATTTTCGCTAATACTGTACGTCAGCTTGGCTCAGTAATGAGCCCGGTATTGAATCCATCCATCCATTTTCTATGCCGCTTATCCTCATTAGGGTCACGGGGATGCTGGAGCCTATCCCAGCAGACTTTGGGCGAGAGGCGGGGTACACCCTGGACTGGTCGCCAGTCAATCGCAGGGCACATATAGACAAACAAACATTCACACTCACATTCATACCAATGGACAATTTAGAGTCACCAATTAACCTAACATGCATGTTTTTGGAATGTGGGAGAAAACCCACACACGCACGGGGAGAACATGCAAACTCCACACAGAGATGCCCAACGGAGATTTGAACCCAGGTCTTCCAGATCTCCTGACTGTGTGGCCAATGTGCTAACCACTCAGCCACCGTGCGGCCCCCCAGTATTGAATACATTTTCTTATTGATTTCTGTATGTCATGTGCCTTTATTTACAATTATTATGTTTACGTGTGACATTAGTTGTGTTGTACTGATTATTTCCATGTTGTTGCACACCAAAGCACAGCAAAAGAGCATAAAGACCACAGGCCACCACATCGTCCCTCAGCTTGACACCACAATACTCAATACACATACAAACAAACCAAAACCGAAGACAAAACTGCCAGGAGAAACCTTAGTGTCACGATCTCGTCTGCGCGGCATGGTGGAATGACCCCGGAGATGAAGAGAGCTGCAAGTCCGGCAGGTGAGTAAGAGGAATCTTGAATAAAGGTGCATCCAAGCAGCGACAGGAACATAGGAGCGACACGTTACAGGGAAAAAGCAACACAGACAATGACATAGACATGAATGACACAATGACAATGAGCCAACGCCCGGCTGGCGCACGCACCTGTACATAAATAGCTGGGAAACAAGTGCACGTAATTAACGGAGTGAAGAAACTAGGAAGCAGCTCAGAAACACATGAAACTATTAAATTAATCACAATACAGGGAAACTAACCCAAAGCTGTCACGTCTACGAGACACGAGTCGTGACACTTAGCCCCCTAAAACCCTCTCTGTTTTAAATTAGTAGCTTATGTGTGCATTCGAAAGCGTCAGAGGGGTATGCGGATTTTGGCCAAGATGCTGGGTACACCCGGCTGGTTGCCAGTCACTGGCAGGCATAATGTCATGATATGTTTATAAATATATAGAATATATTTCATTGTGTGGTTTGTGTTTTTAAGGGTGCAAGAGTAGGGGGTACATGAGTTCCAGTCAGATGTCTGAAGTTGTACGCCACTGTGAAAATTTTGGGAACCACTGATTTGGAGGATGTTTGATCAGCATGAACATATTGCTCAAGTTTTGGTGTCAAAGTTGAAGGTATTTTAGATATTGGTCCTTGTGTGGCAAAGCCTATGGGTTGCTTCAAACATGCTAACTGACTGATGTAATAAAGATATCCGAAATCTTTTATATCTTTTATAATCAGTGATCAGTCAGTTACACCCCTCCGTGAATCACCACCCTATCGTGGTGGAGGGGGTTTGAGTGCCCGAGTGATCCTAGGAGCTATGTTGTCGGGGCTTTATGCCCCTGGTAGGGTCTCCCAAGGCAAACAGGTTCTAGGTGATGGGCCAGACTAAGAGTGATTCAGAAGACCCCTATGAAGAATAACAAGAGGAGTGACCGCACCT
>QODF01000161.1:163516-191035 GCA_024372805.1 Oostethus manadensis
TTCTCAATCCCACTGACATGCCTTCCATAGAGGAAGCAGAGTCTGAGGATACGTACGTGGACAGTTCTATCACCGTGGCTGAGGTAATTGGGGTAGTCAAATCACTCCCCAGTGGCAAGGCTCCGGGGGTAGACGAGTTCCGCTCAGAATTTCTCAAGGCTCTGGATGTTGGAGGACTGTGTTGGTTGACACGCCTCTACAACATTGCATGGAAGTCAGGAACAGTACCTCTGGACTGGCAGACCGGGGTGGTGGTCCCCATTTTTAAAAAGGGTGACCGGAGGGTGTGTTCCAACTATAGGGGGATCACACTCCTCAGCCTTCCTGGGAAAGTCTACTCCAGGGTGCTGCAGAGAAGGCTACGACCGTTAGTCGAACCTCGATTACAGGAGCTGCAATGTGGTTTTCGTCCCAGTCGCAGAACACTGGACCAGCTCTACACCCTTGCTAGGGTACTGGAGTGTATGTGGGAGTTTGCCCAACCGGTCTACATGTGCTTTGTAGACTTGAAAAAGGCATTCGACCGTGTCCCTCGTGGTGTCCTGCGGGGGGTGCTCCGGGAGTACGGGATTGGTGGCCCGCTACTACGTGCCATTCGGTCCAATCGAAGCAGAAGCCTGGTTCGCATTGCCAGCAGTAAGTCGAGCTTGTTTCCGGTGAACGTTGGCCTCCGCCAAGGCTGCCCTTTTTCTCCGATTCTCTTCATAATCTTCATGGACAGAATTTCTAGGCGCAGTCAAGGTGTTGAGGGAGTCCAGCTTGGTGACCTTAGGATCTCGTATCTGCTATTTGCAGACGATGTGGTCCTTATGGCCTCATCAGGCTGTGACCTTCAGCGTTTACTGGAGCGGTTTGCAGCTGAGTGTGAAGCTTCTGGAATGAGACTCGGCACCTCCAAATCCGAGCCCATGGTTCTCAGTCGGAAACGGGTGGACTGTACCGGGGGACCGGGAGACTTCCCTACTGAAACTGCTGCCCCCGCGACCCAGACCCGGATAAGCGGAGGAAAATGGAATGAAATGGAATGGAACAGTCAGTTACATCAATGATTTATGGGCAAATTATTTGTGAAGTCCCACCCGTGCCCCAGTTTAATAACAGCGCCATCATGTGGTGTGTTAGTCTGGAAAAACAACAGCACAGGCAACACAATGGGGGGTGCATGTTTTGACTTTTTTTTTCGTGTAAAGTTGTTCAGGGGGCAGAAGAATCCTCCAGTTTGCTTGCATGGCTGTGAGGGTTTTTTTCCCATTGCACCAGCACCTTTTTTTGGAGGAGACTTAGCCGAAGATGCAGATGGTGCTTGACAAGCTTAGAAAAGCAGAAGACTGCTTTGGGCAGTGTATATCTGCACTAAATGGGCTCTTTGCAATGAATAGTGGGTTTAAGCTTGTTATAGCAGCGATGGGATGCTGAAATACTGCAAATGAAGACAGAGCACTCCGAAAATGTGTTTAAATCCTGAGTATAGGAACTTGCAGGGAACTTTTGACAATGTTCTTGTTATTGCTGAAAATGTACATACACGGTGCACACGCTCACAAAGGGGAATTAACTGAACTCTACTACCAGCAGTTGAAATGAAAAATATATCAATTGGATTTAGTATGTGGCTCCCCTAGAAGTGTGGGATTGTACCAAAAAAATCAATTTCCAGCTTCCTTTATCAAGTCAACTCCCTTTTCTCCACGAGGGGAATACAAAATTCTAACTAAAAAAAAAACTGCCATGAGGTGTAATAACTGCCCAAACGTTATGAAGACAACTACACCGAAGGCTTAAACTCGCAACAGTGAAGACGATATAACATTTCTGTAATGCTTGATGTGTTAGTGAAGGCGTGCGGAGGGAATGGCTGCAGGGTTGTGCAATATGCCGGAAAATATACTGTATTTACACTCATTATTACCTATTAAGTCTGCCACCTCCCCAAAAACGCCAGTGTAATGGTAATGGTTTCATTTTATTTCAACATGCATGTAAATGACATTGGAATACATCACTTAATACAACCGTCCAAAAGGAGTAGGAAGAAGCAAAGCGTATTAAATCCTACCCCCCCGTAGGTTTTCCCCTATTTCAGTACATTTGTGGACTTCCTGCAGTTACTAAGTTTAGGCTACATCGGTAAGGTAATAATAAATAATAAATAATAACAGTAATGAGTTGAATATGCACGATTGTAACATTGTTGTAGTACAGACAATGATCTCATAAGAAATGAAAAGTTAGTGATAAGGTGATAGTTATTAGACATATCATTGACAGTCAACAGACGGAAAATGTACTCTCCAAGGAATGAAATAGTAGTAGTAGTAGTATAATTAAGTAGTAATAGCATTAGAAGTGCGCAATAATTCACGACTCCTCTTCTTTGTATTTTGTAAACATCAACTGTTTGTAATGTTTCTTGAAATCACTCATTGTAGAGTATTGTTCTAGTTCTTAATCCATTCCATGCTTTGATTCCACATATCAAAGTACTAAAGGTTTTTGGCGTTGTTCTTGCATATAAGTGCATATAAGATCATATTTCTTCTCTCTTGTTGAGAAAAATTGTATGACATTCTTTGGTAACTGGTTGTTGTTTGTTTTATGCATCATTTTTGCAGTCTGAAGGTTTAACAGATCAGCAAACTTTAGTAATTGTGATTTTTGAAACAGTGGATTTGTATGTTCTCTATGGGCCGCGTTATGGGTTATCCTAATTGATCTTTTTTGCAGTACATTAGGAGAATGTAGTGTACTTTTGTAGCTATTTCCCCATTTATTATTCCCATTCTCATAAGCTAACTCCGCGATAAGATATCGATGACGAAAGTTATCTGTTCACTTATAGCGACTAGGTATATCAAAACCATATTTTCATGATGAATTGAAAAACGTGCTCATTGCTGAAAGCGTTTTAATATGTCGCCATGTCTTCGGCTGCGTTGTCTTTTGCACAATCGTTTTCATTTTGTGTACATCTAGAATGTTTGATAGCAAATGCTAACTGGAGGTAATACATGGACTGCATGTTCTAGGAACGCTACATAGCTATTTTGACTGACATACTACTGAGGTTATGCACACAGCTATGGAGGAAATACGTGTAATTATCTTTATTGCAAATACTGCATTGAACTGTAAATTATTCAATGAAAGCAGCTTTTCTGACGTGAAATACTAATCATCAGTATTTAGTAGAGAAGTTTACTAGTAAATCATTTTGACTTGCAACTTGCATGCTGAAAAAGTGTGGGCACCCCAGATATACCTGTACAACAAACTCTTGAACTCAATGAACTGAAGTCATATTTATAAATATAAAAAATATACAGAATACTGTATATTCTCTCTGTTCATAGTAGGAGGTAGATCTTTGGGACATTTTTAAAGTTTGCAAATTTTCAAACTCACAGGCTATAAAGTGTGGGCACCCCTGGCATATATGTTAGCACTGCGAGATTCAAAAATGCTAAAAAATATATATAATAATAATCGAGACAATTCATCAACAATGTCACAATATCGGCCTAAAATCAAATACTAATATTAAACTAACAAAATAGACGGATGGATGTTTATCTACATAATCAAGGTATTACAGAACAATACTCCTAATCCGGCGGATCCCGAGGCGTTCCCCCGGCCAGGTGAGAGACATAGTCTCCCCAACGTGTCCTGGGTCTTCCCCGAGGGAAGACCGCCTGTTACAAGAAATTTGAAGGTCCTTAACTTTAAGTCCTCCTGTTTGTGTTCAAGGCTGTTAATGGTCTTCCTCCAGCATACTTGGCTGAACTTTGAACCATCCGTCACCATGTTAGGGTACCCTCCTGCGTTCTTCTGAACACACAACACTGGAAGTTCCAAGGACGAGCTACAAAAACAGGGGGGATTGCTCTTTTGCTGCTTTAGCCCTCAAGCAATGACAAGATGACAAGAGGCTTCACTCTGCACATTGGTGAAGTTAGTTTCACGTTGGCAGAGGTCACTGTGCCTGGACTGCTCTCTCATGGTGCAAGGAGCTCGCACGGAATGCTCATTCACAGCAGCGTGTCCTCACAAACACTAACCAGCCCTCTGCTGAAGTAAACATGTCGAGGCGGGAACTGGAAACATCGGCCGAGTGGGCAAAAAAACGTAGCTACTCTTTCAAGCCATCGAACGTGAGCATGAGATTATGTGCAGCAATAGCCAGTATAAGCTATATAGCTTGGTTTACCGGAGCGAGTTAATGTGTGTGTGCGTGTGACTGTGTGTGTGTAACCCAATGTTTTAGGTTGGCCGCTGACTTGCAAGTTGTGAGTGAAATAGAGACAGCAGCCACGGTTTCAAGAGGCACTCAATGCCTAGTTCACTTAGCCAAAGTCAGAACACATTTTCAACGGACTTCACACTCACATCCCTCACATCCTGCCTAATAGTGGTAATAAAATAAGAGTTCCATAAAAAAGAGCTTAAAATAAATTGCATCTGCAATTAAAGTTAAATACTTTTGAGAAATTCAAATTTTTCTCAAAAAAGTTGTCAATAATAGCGATTATCGACAATAGGGAAATTATCGTCCAGCAAAATTTGTTATTGTGACAGGCCTACTCATTTATTAGACTGGCATTTGATTCTGTACATGTACTCTATATCTATTTTTGTTTTAGTTGTTCTATCTCCGCGGTTCCCAAACCTTTTAAAGTGGTGTACCCCATCAGCCATGTGCTCCCTATTCCTGCACACTTAAAAACATACACCTTTGATCCTAATTCACTTGAAGTGTTGAACATAATAATAGGTTAATTCATTTTATAGTAATTCCAGGTTCAATGTGTGTATTTTACATGGTCACATTTTGAAAACGTATAACACAAGCAATGAAAAATAGATGAGTAATCATTCTACATGCAGTATCTTATATGAAATTACGCATCACTCTTTGCTGTTTGAAACTCGCGATGGCTGGTTTAAGTCTGCATATTCATTGAATTCCAAATTGGAGGGGAACGTTAACAGTCACAATAAAGTAATCATCTGAAGTGATCTGAATATGAATGACATCTTCAAGATGAAATGCACAAAACAATCATCAAACATACTCATTTGTTCATATGATGCACACTCAGCAATCAACGACGTCATGCTCCTTCTCATTTCTCCTCCGTTCTCCTTGCACTGTGAGGAGTTCGGGTGTTAGGTTAGGTGCTAATTGTTTTCAGTTTTTATTCACCTACCCCCTTTTACAGTTGGCGTACCCCACTTTGGGAACGAATGTTTTATCTTATTTGATTTTACCCTATATTCCTATTTGTTGTAAGTTGTTTTTATTCTTGTGGAGCAGATCATGCACCATTGGAAAGCTGTGAGGTGTGACAACAAACCACCAAAATTTGATCTGATTTGAAATAATTGAAAAAAATGAAAATAATATGTTGACAGCATGCATTTTTTGCAGGAATAATCCTTTACTTGTTCTTTAGAGGAATGTCTGCATCACATCTGGCAACTGCAACGGCTCAAATCCACCCCATCATGAAAGTCGTACCAAATTTTGCCATTTCTTCAGCAGTTGAGTGGCAGAGGGTCTCCATTGCTGCAGACAGGTAATTACAGTGGAAGGGATAAAGTGACACAAGTGGTTTATCTGCATCTTCCTGCCCTCACGCATGCAAATGTGCTGCTTGCTATCTCTTGTAAAACCAACCCCCGACCCTCCCTCCCCGGTAGCAGCCAGCCAAATAAAGTGCATGCTGACTGAATCCTATCCAACGCTCTGTTGCTTGTAAAAAAAAAGGAAACACACACACACGCTGAGCGGGAAATTGTAAACTCGACGAACTTCGACGATGCATTCACACTCTGCGCTTCCATCACAAATCAGCTCTGCCTTTTCAAACAATTAATAAAGAAGATGGTTTTAATTTTTGTCTCTCGGTTGCATTGATTTGCACCCAGGGAATGGAATGAATAAATGTTAATCTAGCATTATCCGGTTTCCTTGCACAAAAAGTATTTAATTCAGAGCTGTTAGCCTATTAATTCATACATACCTAATGTGACAAACACACGAGTTGAGTGGAGTACGGTGTGTAGGTCACAGATTTTATGGTGTGAGACGTGAAATCTTTGGTCATGACTAAAATAACAATAAACATTTTTGCTCTATGTTGAGGATTTCTATTAGTTTTACATTCATGTTCGTTCATCTTATTTATTGTACAGACAATGGTATACATATCACATAAAAAAATGCATATAAAAGTGCTATACAAGTTACGTACATATATGAATATTATTGTTATTGCTATCTTACTATTTTATATTACTATTGAATACTGTATGTATTGAGCACTATGTTTACATGACATTACAAAGCTTGAATCGTGAATTTGACTAATTTCAAAATCAAAACAAAATATGGTTTTGATGCAAAAAATATTTTAATCAAAAAACAAAGTCGAATCAAACCACAGAGGATTTTTTGCAAATTTTTGTAGCGAGGGCCACATACCAAAAAAATAGAGGATGCAACTTTGCCACTCTATTAAGTTATGTATAGACACTTAAAACTAATTTAAAACAGCATATCAGCTTTGTGATATAGCCTATTATTCGAACAACTCGTTTTATGTCCATTTTTGTTGTTGTTGTCTTTTTCATTTTCCAAATGTTTCAACTTTCTTCTTACATAATTTTTTGAAATGTTATCTACATAACATTATGACTTTATACCCATAAAATTTTAATTTTTCAAAAACTACAACTTTATTTTGCTTGGTTTGGTTCTCACAATATTATAACTTAAATCATATTTTAAAACTAAAAATGACAATATTTCTTAATATTTTGACTTTATTCTTGTAAAATGTCAGCTGTTTTTTCATATTTGCTGTTGTTTTTTAAACTTTTACTACTTGTAAATTTCATTTTCATAATTATGACTTATTCCCATGGTAGTACCACGTTATTCCCCCACTTTCACCACAACCTAATTTTGCAACAATTACTACTTAGTTTCTCATAATATTACCCATCTATCCATTTTCTATGCTGCTTATCCTTACTATAGTTTTGCGGGCGTATGCTGGAACCTACCCCAGCTAATTTCAGGCAAGAGGCGGGGTACACTCTGGACAGGCCGCCAGCCGGTCGCGGGGCACACAGACAATCAACTATTCACACTCACATTCATTCCTATGGACAATTTAGAATCGCCGATTAAACTAACATGCATGTTTTTGAAATGTGGGAGGAAACCCGAGTACCCGGAGAAAACCCACGCACACACGGGGAAAACATGCAAACTCCACACAGTCCACACACTACACACACATCTCCGCACCTAAGCGGAGATTCAAACCCAGATCTCCTGACTGTGTGGCCCACATGCTAAACACTCATCCACTGTGTAGCCCATAGTATTACCACTTGAACAAAAAAAATTGTTTTTTTAAATATTTTAACTTTATGATACTAAAATGTTCATATTTATATTTTTCCTCAGAATATGACAACATTATTCTGGTCAAAGTTGTTAGATTACAAACATTTTTCTCTTAATATTTTGCCGCATAAGGTTTCTGCTGACTGAATTTTTATTCAGTTTTCTTGTTGAATTCCATTTTTCGAATGTGCTGGGATTCGCAAATGGTGCCCCCGATTAAATTTGAAATATACAGACAATTACAAAATTTAGACAGAAACAGAAAAACTGAGAGTTGCATTTAACAGCTGAATGGGAGTCAAGCTGCCTTTAAGTGCTGATCAAAATTTCTTTGCCAAGGGAAACTTCATAATTCAAATGAGTCTCCCTTGACATTTGACTGTGTTTATTATGAATTTTGTTGCGCCACATTTCGATGCCGGACCTGACCTGAAAAGGGACGGGTGGGGGGTGGGGTGCGGGGTTATAAGAAAGGATTCATAAGAACCTCACAAACATATTTCAATCATATTACAAACAACCATGATAATCACAATTTCAGCAACGACCAAAACAGTCACAAAGCAAAATGAGCAAAAATAAAGGAAATGAAAGAAAAAAAAACAATAAAATAAATAATGATAATAAACATATATATTAACAAACATATATATATACATATATATATGTATACACATACATACATACTGTACATACATATGTACTAATAATAATAAACATAAAAGAAAAACGAGAAAAACAGAACCTCTTGATCAATGACCATCCAGACGACACGTGCAACAAATCTACATTAAAAAAGCGGGGATCCAACTAGGAAGACGCCAGAGCCCGGCCCCCCAACAGGCTCCCCACAGAGGGGACGGCCCGACCCCGCCCCCAAAGAGGCAATCGCGAGTCCACTTCGAAAAGGTGCAAGGGAGACCCGAGCGGACGCCACTCGGCTGCCGAGCAAGGGCCACAGGGGGGCACAAACGCCAACCACCAGAACACCTGCTGGGGGCCGGGCAGCTACGGAAAAGCAGAGCATCTGCCCCCGAGCCCCCAAAGCAGGGGGCCCATTCAACACCCCGGGAGCCCCAGGATGCCCCAGACAAAGCTGCCACGGGCCATCGCCTACCCGGACGCTAGAGGCAGGCGCCCGTAGAGGGCCCATGGGTTTGCCCCCCCCAACAGAACCCAGTCCACCACACCCCCAATGCTCACACACCCCAGCCCCAGTACCCACACCAAACCCCCCACTCACACATGCCAACACGCATACACCCACACACCTACATAGTCACATATGCACCTGGATGTGCCACACCCCGATGCAGCGAGCAGCACCATTGCGAGCTCCCTCGAGACACGGGGCCATATCACCGTACCCGGCCGCCGGGAATCTCACGGCCACAGCCCTATGCACACACACACACACACACACACATACAGGCACTCCTCCCAGCATTGCAAAGGACTGAGACCCAGAGCCAAACCGACCCACTCCCCCCTGAGGCATTTCTAACCCCATTTCTATTGATTTAATTTAAAAAAATACTCCAAATGAATCATCTTTTTTTTAAATAAGAGGGGGGGGGAAATCATTCACAAAGTAACTAAAGTCTAAAGTTCATAGTCACCGTGGAAACAAGTCCTCTATTACCCAAAAATGACTTGAGATGATGTGTAAATACAAATCAATCATTTTTGCGAGGTACGTTTTAAAACAAAAAACGCCGGCTTCACTACACATCAAAAAATCAAGCTTGGAGCTCTGCCAACTACAGACTGGAAGTTTGCAAGTTAGCACTTTAGCTCATCTACACCAGCTGTATATGATAAAGATACTTTTGTACATCACACCAAATTGTGTTTTTTTTGGTTGACTGTTAAATGTTTCTATTTCTTTCTTGGTCCAAGCTGCACTTCTCAATCTAGTTGGGTGCATACAGAGGATGACAGAATAATAAGAAATACAAAAATAACAAGGAAACACCATTTCTCTCTGAAAGAAATCCTTTCTTTGTCCTTTGCGTGTCACCACGGGGGGGAAAATGAGACTTACCAAATACTTGTGGGGGAGGTGAAGTGTCTGGAGGTCACCTTTCAGCCGAATGCCTTTGGGTGTCAACGCCGCCGTCTGCTGGGGGGACACGGTGGTCCTCCTCCCAGTGGATCATGGCGTCTACAGAGAAGACCAGTACGTCAGTTTGTTTTTCAAACATCTCCCATTCCTTCTCGTTATTTATGCAGCGTGTCTTAATCAAGGACGTGCTTGAGTACAGTAACAAGCATCCCCACCCCACCCCCCCACCCGCACACCACCCTCCTTGCTGGATAATATCTGTCAAAGGAAAGAATTGCATGTCTGCTGAAGTCTTCATGCCTTATATAGTCTGGGTCCAGTGTGCTGCACAGTCCTGCATGCAGCCGGGGGGTGACGGAAGCTCGCCCAAAGTCATCTTATCATAACGCTGGTGTCTTCCCTCCTCGAGATAGATGAGCACAAAGACACCTAGTGGAGGGCTTCTCAGACTGAAAATGCATTTATTAAAATGGAAGTTAAACAGCTTATCCGGTGGGTAATGAGAGTGCGAGGTGGGCGAAGGCTGCGGCGGCGAAACGATCGTCAAAGAGATCACAAACAGCTTTCCGCTCGCTGCAGCGAGCGAGCACAAGCGTCTCATTTTCATGTTACAAATTGAGCCTCCAAAAGGTCAATGAAGCAAACATTTCCCTTCTAATGAGAGAGGCTGCGTGACATTTCTCGCTTTGGTGCGGAGACTTTTTTTTCTCCAATAACTCCAGCATACTGATTTCTCCATTATATAGCTTACAGGGCCCGCGTTACAGTTTTACTTTCATCAGTTTCAAATAAGTCCCAGCGGATGTGTGATGTCCAAAACTAAGCCTTGATGCTGAAATGTAGGCAGGTAAAAGTACTTGTAGGCTACGTTCAAACTGCAGGGTGGGATTCCCCATTCCTATATTTTGTTTAAAATCCGATATTTCATGCGGTGGTTCACATCATCCAAACAAATGTAACTTGTAATGTGAACGCAACGCGCCTGGAAAGTGACCTGCATTCGCAGAAGCACGACATCCCTCACATTTCCGTGAAGTAAAGACTGCTGCGGTGTGTGCTCCAGTGATGTGCGATACCACTGATTTCATTTCTGATTCGATACTGGATAAAATTCAGGTTGGTAGCGGCGATACCAATTCCATACTATGTGCAAATTCACATAATGTGTCTGGTGAATTTTAAAACAATGTACAGTATTTCAAATGATAGCATAAAGAATGCAAGACATCATAGTCATTTACTGGTTTATTTTAAAGCGTGAAGTATATTGAGGTAGTTGGTGATTTACAATATAGCCAAGCTAAAATACTACATCAGAAAAAACAAAGGAGAAAGTCATATACTAGACGTATTAAAAGTATTACTATTTTGATTTTAGAATCGACTTTAGCTGGTATCGGAGGTATCGATATTTTAGTATCGATCTGCACAATACTAGCGTGCTCTTCATAGCGTGTTTGTGGCAATTTCAAGGATTGTGTGCAACGGGAGTCAATATTTTCCCAACCAAATAATTCCGTGTAGAAGATTGAGAAGAAAGATGGCAAAAATTTTGGTATGGAATTTTGTAGACACGTCTGTTCCAAGGTGCGTGTGGGTGGAGTGGTGAGACATTTCAGAGAGCTGCTTTACTAACACCTTATAAAAATAATTTTCGGATGGGAAGTTTTGCCTACATGGGTGAGTACATTTATCCAAGTGTTGCACAGTAAACTAAGTCTTTCCGAGACTGCCTACCTTTAAAGTCTCGGTAAGAAAGGCGATACACGCCTTTCCATGACATATATGTGAGATATATGCCACCAGAGCGGTAACACTGAAATCGTATCCCATACATATCCCATTTATATCCACATACCAATAAAGTTGGAATTGTGCTGTTCACACTGCCATAAAAACATTCGATACGGGTCGCATTTGTGCAAAGAAATCGGAAGGACCTGCAGTGTGAACATAGCCTATCTGGGCGCAAGAAACACGCATGACAAAAAGGAGAAAGTGGGAAATTGTGGAAGAGTTTAGCGTGAAGAAGGTTACACGTGGTAGGAAAATTTTAACACATGCACACGTACATGCGCACTCATGCGCACACACACAAGTGCACACACATAGCTCAGTACCAAATGTGAAAATTGTAAATAGTTCATGGTATTATAATGGTGAAGAAATTGTTCTTTTGATGTTGTTTATGTTTTGGTATAGTTGTTTACATATTCGAGCTGTCACAAAAGCAAAAAATATATGTGTCAAAGTGAAAGTTATGAGTGAAATGTATGTTTTCACAAACACCTTGTTTGTGTTTTTAGGAGAATTTTAGGAGAATAATCTGGTAACATTATGAGGAAATTAATGTCATCTTGTAGCATAAAGTTGTAATATTAACAAAAAGATATTGTTTTTGAAATAGTTATATGTTGTTATAGGTTGCCAAGATGCGGAGACGAGGCCGTACAGGTCTGGTACGTCTCTTTACTCAGTGTTGTAACAGAGAGAGAGCAATTCTCAAACCTAAAGCGTCGGTGCATAAAAAGAAACTACAGGAGCACCGCAGTTAGGACTAAGAAGACTGAACATAAAACTACCTGTACTAGCAGGAGGGTAGAAAAACAGACAAAACTAACAGAATCTAAACAGGCAACTATAGAGCGACATGGACACAGGCGACAAAGATGTGGCATGGGCACCAGACATGGAAAAAGAATCCAGTAGCCTCTAGCAGCAGTCACGGGTATAAAAAGAGGTGGAGCCGGATTGGTAACAGGTGCGACTGATGCAGGAGAACCACCTGACTCACGGCTGGCCAGTGTCTGCAGAGGGTACACAAGACAGAGCGGTGAGTGGAACATAAAACCAACCCGCCTATGTCACAGAGGAGTGTGACACTATGGGGGGGGGGTTGTAATTTTTGGAATATTAGATTGAAAAAGTCCCAATCTTGAATGAAGATAATTTAAGAAGAAAGATGAAATAAGACTGAAGCTGATATTAATAATACACCTTTTCAGCTTCATGACAGAACTGAGATGCAGTTTTTTCTTCAAATATGTATAACTTCTTAGCATATCTACACGTGCTGCGTCACAAAATATGAAAGTATATTTTTCACAATGTGGCCCTGGGTGGAAAAAGTCTAGACGGAACAAATCAGTATGAACATAAATAAGCACACAAGGTCAGTGGTTTGGTCTGCAACATATCGGAAAAGAGGCAAAAATGTCAATCTAAGGAAATTACAAAATACTGACATTTGAGAGGCTAAATTCAGAAGATATTTATCATTTAAATGACAAAACAATTACTTGAATATCAAAATTGCCGTCGATTAATTACTAGATTAATAATCGACGGTCTATTTTCGACTTTATCCACTTTTAACATCTATACTGTATAAACTTAAATAATTGTTGCACACGTTCTGTAAATCCTATAAACTTCATGTCACTTCTCATGCTCACGTCATACCGCTAGGTTCGCTGCGGAAGAAAAAAACGGACAGCTCCCACATCTGTAGCTGACGGTTAATGGAGCGCCGTGTATTTATGAAGATGTGTAGCGAAGCCTGCTTTATATCATTGTATACATGGTTGCACAGAACATCCACGTTCCAAGTGCTGTCACAAAAAAACGCCACAGGTCTTCAGTTCTGCCAGCTTCAAAGATGCCACACGGTGGGAAACGTCTAACCTTCAGGTGGGCATGTTCACTAACAAAGTCATTTTGACAACATTTAATTGGCCTCCTTTTAGAAATACTTTCTTGATTTGTTTTGATTTGTGTCTCTTTTGCAGCACAATGTCCAATTTAGGTTACTTTAAGATTGGTAGCGAAGCCTGCAGAGGTTATAAACCCAAGGCTGGCTCATCATGTCCATGAAGAAGGTTTTTTTTTCACGTCATGACACTGTACTGTAAGGCCACTATTAAAATGTCACTTTAATAGTGGTTAATTATCCACATATGGAAGTGCTGACTAGTAATCAGCTCATTGGTAACCAAAAGTCGTTCAGTTTATGTGATGTCACTCCTTTAAAGAAAGGTCAAGTCATTATAGGAACTGCACTTATCAGTTGCACTGCGACTGACTTTGCTCAGGAGAACCTTTCATATTCTCATTTTCCAAAGGCAACTGTGAGGCCACACGAGCACAAAAAAGGGCACAGGAGGGGCAAATAGGGGGAAAAAAACGCACCCTGCTTCAATTATTCGTATGCAAAATGTCACCGACTCCTACAGATCAGAAAGCTTTAGAATTAGATAACAGTATAGGGCTTGAAATAAATTGGCCTTTAACATTTCGCACAATGAGGGCAAAATATTTTTAATACAGTGTTACAAGGCAGAAAAAAGATTTTAGAGTTTGTATTAGGTATTTGGTCATGCTGAAATCCCGCTAATGCTAATGCTAATGCTTTGCAGTTAGCAAGCGGTCTGACTGCAGCTTAATGAACAAATGATGTTATTGTCTAACTACTTTCACCAACAACGTCGAGGATGCTTTACTAAAAGCTAAAGCAGCCATAACTGCTACTTGACGATGCTACTGCTGTTTAGCTGAAAGCTATCAGCTATTATGCATTTTTAAGGAAGCCTGCAGGTAGCATGCGGGGGCAACGTCTGCACGCCTTATGCAACAATCCCAGGTAAAACACATCTGTGCTGACTGCATGCATATTAAAGCAGGCCCACAGCTTGCTTCTGTCAACAGCAGAGTGTGGCTATCTCACCTGATTGCAGACCTTCCTACTCCAAATTGTTCTTCTTTTTTCATTTCTGGAATTACTTGGCAGCTTTTAATCCACCCCAGAGATCCTACAAATGGCCATGATTCATGTCATTTAGTAGAAATGGAAACTTTAGTGTGAGTGAGGGACATGAGTAAAAAGGCCAGTACAGAAAAGTGGAGATTGTGGAGAATAACACCGTAGTACTAAAATGGACGTGAAAAAAACATTGGCAGAGGAGACTGAAGGCGACAAAAAAATTGGCCAATGAAGTGAAGTAGATACTGCGGACTCTAACGATACTGTAATCAAACCGACATGAAAGAAAACACTGGAGAGGAGACTGAGGGCTGCAAGAAAACCGGCCGAAGCATCGATGTGGAGACTTTGAAGTGTAACACTAGAGCACTGAAATGGCCATGAAAAAAAACACTAAAGAGGAAAATGAGGGCGATGAGAAAACCGGCCAATGCATAGTGGAGAAAGCGGGGTGTAACACTACAGTACTGAAACGAACATGAAAGAAAACACTGGAGAGGAGACTGAGGGCGGTGAGAAAACAGGCCAATGCATTAAAGTGGAGACTGCGGAGTGTACCACTGCTGTATTAATACAAACATGAAAGAAAACACTGAAAAGGTGACTGAGAACTGCAAGAAAACTGGCCAATGCATGCATTAAAGTGGACACTGCGGAGTGTAACTGAAACAAAAACCAAAAACCAAAAAAAAAAAAACATTGGAGAGGACACAGAGGGCGATGAGAAAAAAGCGATAAAAAAATGGAAAGGAGACCGAGGGCGTCATGCTAGTATACATAACACTGAAGAGAAAACGGGCCTCTCTGCTGTAAAGTGGCGACTGTGGACAATAACACCGTGGTTTTGAAATGGACATGCAAAAAAAAAACATTGGGGAGGAGATGTATCGAAGTGGAGACTGTGGAGTGCATCAACAGGGTAAACTGAGGCTAGCATCAGTGTTTTTGTCATTAGTTACTGCAGCCAAGCAGGCACCACGCAGTGAAAAAAGTCTGAAAAGGATCTCTGACAAACAAACAACCTCATTAAACGACGGTAACAACAAGCGCTGCTGCTCCTAATCCACACTCCAGCCAATCCTCCCTGCGAGACAATTCTAGCTGCAGAATTATTTATGAAGAAAAACAACAGAAAGGACACCATATTTCATTTTCTTTCTGCAAGCCACCATCATTCCAAGGGATGTGACTAGAGAGACAGAAACATAGAGGGGAATATAATAAAAAGATAAAACACCACACAAACGCACACAAAAGCGGTTGAGGCAGACAGACAGATTAGACTGGCGCCAATCTCTTACATGCACAAAGATAGAAAGTCGGATCACACACTCAGAATGCTGCAATAAAAGCATGAATGGTGTTTGCTGAAGCATGCGGATCGTTTGTTTTTGGCAAACAGTCGCGTGCAACTGCGCATTTACCTCTGCATGCACGCACCAGACATGAGAAATAACCCCGGCATGCTCCAAGACAGGCATCACTTCAAGTCTGCAACTCTGCCACTATATATATATTAAGGTTGTCAATCGATTAAAATATTTGATCACGATTAATGGCACTTTTTTCAACTCATAATTAATCACATTTAATCGCAGGTACTTTCACATTTCTCTTGTAGTTCAATAAAGTCTATCTAAATCTAAAAAAAGTTTTATCCATAATAAGTCGAGATGTAAATCTCTTTGTGGGAAATGATTTGATATGCAACTACGATAACTACATCAAATTTGATCTAAAAGAATATCAATATTAAAAATTGGAAAGATTTTATTCTATATTATATCTTTTATTAAAAAATATAAGGTTGGAAATCTGCCAGTTTTTCATGTTTTGATGGTTTTTTTTATGCGAGCGGCCAGACTACTACACTGTATTTTTACCCACTGTATATTTGTACTGTATATTTGTACTGTATATTTGTACTGTATATTTGGTCCCAAATGCTGATAATACGCAGGAATGCATAAAGGTAAGATCTGACGACTCCGTTCATCAGATTAACGTGTTAACTTTGACAGCACTAATATANGAAATGCACAAAACAATCATCAAACATACTCATTTGTTCATATGATGCACACTCAGCAATCAACGACGTCATGCTCCTTCTCATTTCTCCTCCGTTCTCCTTGCACTGTGAGGAGTTCGGGTGTTAGGTTAGGTGCTAATTGTTTTCAGTTTTTATTCACCTACCCCCTTTTACAGTTGGCGTACCCCACTTTGGGAACGAATGTTTTATCTTATTTGATTTTACCCTATATTCCTATTTGTTGTAAGTTGTTTTTATTCTTGTGGAGCAGATCATGCACCATTGGAAAGCTGTGAGGTGTGACAACAAACCACCAAAATTTGATCTGATTTGAAATAATTGAAAAAAATGAAAATAATATGTTGACAGCATGCATTTTTTGCAGGAATAATCCTTTACTTGTTCTTTAGAGGAATGTCTGCATCACATCTGGCAACTGCAACGGCTCAAATCCACCCCATCATGAAAGTCGTACCAAATTTTGCCATTTCTTCAGCAGTTGAGTGGCAGAGGGTCTCCATTGCTGCAGACAGGTAATTACAGTGGAAGGGATAAAGTGACACAAGTGGTTTATCTGCATCTTCCTGCCCTCACGCATGCAAATGTGCTGCTTGCTATCTCTTGTAAAACCAACCCCCGACCCTCCCTCCCCGGTAGCAGCCAGCCAAATAAAGTGCATGCTGACTGAATCCTATCCAACGCTCTGTTGCTTGTAAAAAAAAAGGAAACACACACACACGCTGAGCGGGAAATTGTAAACTCGGCGAACTCTGACGATGCATTCACACTCTGCGCTTCCATCACAAATCAGCTCTGCCTTTTCAAACAATTAATAAAGAAGATGGTTTTAATTTTTGTCTCTCGGTTGCATTGATTTGCACCCAGGGAATGGAATGAATAAATGTTAATCTAGCATTATCCGGTTTCCTTGCACAAAAAGTATTTAATTCAGAGCTGTTAGCCTATTAATTCATACATACCTAATGTGACAAACACACGAGTTGAGTGGAGTACGGTGTGTAGGTCACAGATTTTATGGTGTGAGACGTGAAATCTTTGGTCATGACTAAAATAACAATAAACATTTTTGCTCTATGTTGAGGATTTCTATTAGTTTTACATTCATGTTCGTTCATCTTATTTATTGTACAGACAATGGTATACATATCACATTAAAAAATGCATATAAAAGTGCTATACAAGTTACGTACATATATGAATATTATTGTTATTGCTATCTTACTATTTTATATTACTATTGAATACTGTATGTATTGAGCACTATGTTTACATGACATTACAAAGCTTGAATCGTGAATTTGACTAATTTCAAAATCAAAACAAAATATGGTTTTGATGCAAAAAATATTTTAATCAAAAAACAAAGTCGAATCAAACCACAGAGGATTTTTTGCAAATTTTTGTAGCGAGGGCCACATACCTAAAAAATAGAGGATGCAACTTTGCCACTCTATTAAGTTATGTATAGACACTTAAAACTAATTTAAAACAGCATATCAGCTTTGTGATATAGCCTATTATTCGAACAACTCGTTTTATGTCCATTTTTGTTGTTGTTGTCTTTTTCATTTTCCAAATGTTTCAACTTTCTTCTTACATAATTTTTTGAAATGTTATCTACATAACATTATGACTTTATACCCATAAGATTTTAATTTTTCAAAAACTACAACTTTATTTTGCTTGGTTTGGTTCTCACAATATTATAACTTAAATCATATTTTAAAACTAAAAATGACAATATTTCTTAATATTTTGACTTTATTCTTGTAAAATGTCAGCTGTTTTTTCATATTTGCTGTTGTTTTTTAAACTTTTTCTACTTGTAAATTTCATTTTCATAATTATGACTTATTCCCATGGTAGTACCACGTTATTCCCCCACTTTCACCACAACCTAATTTTGCAACAATTACTACTTAGTTTCTCATAATATTACCCATCTGTCCATTTTCTATGCTGCTTATCCTTACTATAGTTTTGCGGGCGTATGCTGGAACCTACCCCAGCTAATTTCAGGCAAGAGGCGGGGTACACTCTGGACAGGCCGCCAGCCGGTCGCGGGGCACACAGACAATCAACTATTCACACTCACATTCATTCCTATGGACAATTTAGAATCGCCGATTAAACTAACATGCATGTTTTTGAAATGTGGGAGGAAACCCGAGTACCCGGAGAAAACCCACGCACACACGGGGAAAACATGCAAACTCCACACAGTCCACACACTACACACACATCTCCGCACCTAAGCGGAGATTCAAACCCAGATCTCCTGACTGTGTGGCCCACATGCTAAACACTCATCCACTGTGTAGCCCATAGTATTACCACTTGAACAAAAAAAATTGTTTTTTTAAATATTTTAACTTTATGATACTAAAATGTTCATATTTATATTTTTCCTCAGAATATGACAACATTATTCTGGTCAAAGTTGTTAGATTACAAACATTTTTCTCTTAATATTTTGCCGCATAAGGTTTCTGCTGACTGAATTTTTATTCAGTTTTCTTGTTGAATTCCATTTTTCGAATGTGCTGGGATTCGCAAATGGTGCCCCCGATTAAATTTGAAATATACAGACAATTACAAAATTTAGACAGAAACAGAAAAACTGAGAGTTGCATTTAACAGCTGAATGGGAGTCAAGCTGCCTTTAAGTGCTGATCAAAATTTCTTTGCCAAGGGAAACTTCATAATTCAAATGAGTCTCCCTTGACATTTGACTGTGTTTATTATGAATTTTGTTGCGCCACATTTCGATGCCGGACCTGACCTGAAAAGGGACGGGTGGGGGGTGGGGTGCGGGGTTATAAGAAAGGATTCATAAGAACCTCACAAACATATTTCAATCATATTACAAACAACCATGATAATCACAATTTCAGCAACGACCAAAACAGTCACAAAGCAAAATGAGCAAAAATAAAGGAAATGAAAGAAAAAAAAACAATAAAATAAATAATAATAATAAACATATATATTAACAAACATATATATATACATATATATATGTATACACATACATACATACTGTACATACATATGTACTAATAATAATAAACATAAAAGAAAAACGAGAAAAACAGAACCTCTTGATCAATGACCATCCAGACGACACGTGCAACAAATCTACATTAAAAAAGCGGGGATCCAACTAGGAAGACGCCAGAGCCCGGCCCCCCAACAGGCTCCCCACAGAGGGGACGGCCCGACCCCGCCCCCAAAGAGGCAATCGCGAGTCCACTTCGAAAAGGTGCAAGGGAGACCCGAGCGGACGCCACTCGGCTGCCGAGCAAGGGCCACAGGGGGGCACAAACGCCAACCACCAGAACACCTGCTGGGGGCCGGGCAGCTACGGAAAAGCAGAGCATCTGCCCCCGAGCCCCCAAAGCAGGGGGCCCATTCAACACCCCGGGAGCCCCAGGATGCCCCAGACAAAGCTGCCACGGGCCATCGCCTACCCGGACGCTAGAGGCAGGCGCCCGTAGAGGGCCCATGGGTTTGCCCCCCCCAACAGAACCCAGTCCACCACACCCCCAATGCTCACACACCCCAGCCCCAGTACCCACACCAAACCCCCCACTCACACATGCCAACACGCATACACCCACACACCTACATAGTCACATATGCACCTGGATGTGCCACACCCCGATGCAGCGAGCAGCACCATTGCGAGCTCCCTCGAGACACGGGGCCATATCACCGTACCCGGCCGCCGGGAATCTCACGGCCACAGCCCTATGCACACACACACACACACACACACATACAGGCACTCCTCCCAGCATTGCAAAGGACTGAGACCCAGAGCCAAACCGACCCACTCCCCCCTGAGGCATTTCTAACCCCATTTCTATTGATTTAATTTAAAAAAATACTCCAAATGAATCATCTTTTTTTTAAATAAGAGGGGGGGGGAAATCATTCACAAAGTAACTAAAGTCTAAAGTTCATAGTCACCGTGGAAACAAGTCCTCTATTACCCAAAAATGACTTGAGATGATGTGTAAATACAAATCAATCATTTTTGCGAGGTACGTTTTAAAACAAACTTCACTACACATCAAAAAATCAAGCTTGGAGCTCTCCCAACTATCTGTGAGTCGGCTACAGACTGGAAGTTTGCAAGTTAGCACTTTAGCTCATCTACACCAGCTGTATATGATAAAGATACTTTTGTACATCACACCAAATTGTGTTTTTTTTGGTTGACTGTTAAATGTTTCTATTTCTTTCTTGGTCCAAGCTGCACTTCTCAATCTAGTTGGGTGCATACAGAGGATGACAGAATAATAAGAAATACAAAAATAACAAGGAAACACCATTTCTCTCTGAAAGAAATCCTTTCTTTGTCCTTTGCGTGTCACCACGGGGGGGAAAATGAGACTTACCAAATACTTGTGGGGGAGGTGAAGTGTCTGGAGGTCACCTTTCAGCCGAATGCCTTTGGGTGTCAACGCCGCCGTCTGCTGGGGGGACACGGTGGTCCTCCTCCCAGTGGATCATGGCGTCTACAGAGAAGACCAGTACGTCAGTTTGTTTTTCAAACATCTCCCATTCCTTCTCGTTATTTATGCAGCGTGTCTTAATCAAGGACGTGCTTGAGTACAGTAACAAGCATCCCCACCCCACCCCCCCACCCGCACACCACCCTCCTTGCTGGATAATATCTGTCAAAGGAAAGAATTGCATGTCTGCTGAAGTCTTCATGCCTTATATAGTCTGGGTCCAGTGTGCTGCACAGTCCTGCATGCAGCCGGGGGGTGACGGAAGCTCGCCCAAAGTCATCTTATCATAACGCTGGTGTCTTCCCTCCTCGAGATAGATGAGCACAAAGACACCTAGTGGAGGGCTTCTCAGACTGAAAATGCATTTATTAAAATGGAAGTTAAACAGCTTATCCGGTGGGTAATGAGAGTGCGAGGTGGGCGAAGGCTGCGGCGGCGAAACGATCGTCAAAGAGATCACAAACAGCTTTCCGCTCGCTGCAGCGAGCGAGCACAAGCGTCTCATTTTCATGTTACAAATTGAGCCTCCAAAAGGTCAATGAAGCAAACATTTCCCTTCTAATGAGAGAGGCTGCGTGACATTTCTCGCTTTGGTGCGGAGACTTTTTTTTCTCCAATAACTCCAGCATACTGATTTCTCCATTATATAGCTTACAGGGCCCGCGTTACAGTTTTACTTTCATCAGTTTCAAATAAGTCCCAGCGGATGTGTGATGTCCAAAACTAAGCCTTGATGCTGAAATGTAGGCAGGTAAAAGTACTTGTAGGCTACGTTCAAACTGCAGGGTGGGATTCCCCATTCCTATATTTTGTTTAAAATCCGATATTTCATGCGGTGGTTCACATCATCCAAACAAATGTAACTTGTAATGTGAACGCAACGCGCCTGGAAAGTGACCTGCATTCGCAGAAGCACGACATCCCTCACATTTCCGTGAAGTAAAGACTGCTGCGGTGTGTGCTCCAGTGATGTGCGATACCACTGATTTCATTTCTGATTCGATACTGGATAAAATTCAGGTTGGTAGCGGCGATACCAATTCCATACTATGAGCAAATTCACATAATGTGTCTGGTGAATTTTAAAACAATGTACAGTATTTCAAATGATAGCATAAAGAATGCAAGACATCATAGTCATTTACTGGTTTATTTTAAAGCGTGAAGTATATTGAGGTAGTTGGTGATTTACAATATAGCCAAGCTAAAATACTACATCAGAAAAAACAAAGGAGAAAGTCATATACTAGACGTATTAAAAGTATTACTATTTTGATTTTAGAATCGACTTTAGCTGGTATCGGAGGTATCGATATTTTAGTATCGATCTGCACAATACTAGCGTGCTCTTCATAGCGTGTTTGTGGCAATTTCAAGGATTGTGTGCAACGGGAGTCAATATTTTCCCAACCAAATAATTCCGTGTAGAAGATTGAGAAGAAAGATGGCAAAAATTTTGGTATGGAATTTTGTAGACACGTCTGTTCCAAGGTGCGTGTGGGTGGAGTGGTGAGACATTTCAGAGAGCTGCTTTACTAACACCTTATAAAAATAATTTTCGGATGGGAAGTTTTGCCTACATGGGTGAGTACATTTATCCAAGTGTTGCACAGTAAACTAAGTCTTTCCGAGACTGCCTACCTTTAAAGTCTCGGTAAGAAAGGCGATACACGCCTTTCCATGACATATATGTGAGATATATGCCACCAGAGCGGTAACACTGAAATCGTATCCCATACATATCCCATTTATATCCACATACCAATAAAGTTGGAATTGTGCTGTTCACACTGCCATAAAAACATTCGATACGGGTCGCATTTGTGCAAAGAAATCGGAAGGACCTGCAGTGTGAACATAGCCTATCTGGGCGCAAGAAACACGCATGACAAAAAGGAGAAAGTGGGAAATTGTGGAAGAGTTTAGCGTGAAGAAGGTTACACGTGGTAGGAAAATTTTAACACATGCACACGTACATGCGCACTCATGCGCACACACACAAGTGCACACACATAGCTCAGTACCAAATGTGAAAATTGTAAATAGTTCATGGTATTATAATGGTGAAGAAATTGTTCTTTTGATGTTGTTTATGTTTTGGTATAGTTGTTTACATATTCGAGCTGTCACAAAAGCAAAAAATATATGTGTCAAAGTGAAAGTTATGAGTGAAATGTATGTTTTCACAAACACCTTGTTTGTGTTTTTAGGAGAATTTTAGGAGAATAATCTGGTAACATTATGAGGAAATTAATGTCATCTTGTAGCATAAAGTTGTAATATTAACAAAAAGATATTGTTTTTGAAATAGTTATATGTTGTTATAGGTTGCCAAGATGCGGAGACGAGGCCGTACAGGTCTGGTACGTCTCTTTACTCAGTGTTGTAACAGAGAGAGAGCAATTCTCAAACCTAAAGCGTCGGTGCATAAAAAGAAACTACAGGAGCACCGCAGTTAGGACTAAGAAGACTGAACATAAAACTACCTGTACTAGCAGGAGGGTAGAAAAACAGACAAAACTAACAGAATCTAAACAGGCAACTATAGAGCGACATGGACACAGGCGACAAAGATGTGGCATGGGCACCAGACATGGAAAAAGAATCCAGTAGCCTCTAGCAGCAGTCACGGGTATAAAAAGAGGTGGAGCCGGATTGGTAACAGGTGCGACTGATGCAGGAGAACCACCTGACTCACGGCTGGCCAGTGTCTGCAGAGGGTACACAAGACAGAGCGGTGAGTGGAACATAAAACCAACCCGCCTATGTCACAGAGGAGTGTGACACTATGGGGGGGGGGTTGTAATTTTTGGAATATTAGATTGAAAAAGTCCCAATCTTGAATGAAGATAATTTAAGAAGAAAGATGAAATAAGACTGAAGCTGATATTAATAATACACCTTTTCAGCTTCATGACAGAACTGAGATGCAGTTTTTTCTTCAAATATGTATAACTTCTTAGCATATCTACACGTGCTGCGTCACAAAATATGAAAGTATATTTTTCACAATGTGGCCCTGGGTGGAAAAAGTCTAGACGGAACAAATCAGTATGAACATAAATAAGCACACAAGGTCAGTGGTTTGGTCTGCAACATATCGGAAAAGAGGCAAAAATGTCAATCTAAGGAAATTACAAAATACTGACATTTGAGAGGCTAAATTCAGAAGATATTTATCATTTAAATGACAAAACAATTACTTGAATATCAAAATTGCCGTCGATTAATTACTAGATTAATAATCGACGGTCTATTTTCGACTTTATCCACTTTTAACATCTATACTGTATAAACTTAAATAATTGTTGCACACGTTCTGTAAATCCTATAAACTTCATGTCACTTCTCATGCTCACGTCATACCGCTAGGTTCGCTGCGGAAGAAAAAAACGGACAGCTCCCACATCTGTAGCTGACGGTTAATGGAGCGCCGTGTATTTATGAAGATGTGTAGCGAAGCCTGCTTTATATCATTGTATACATGGTTGCACAGAACATCCACGTTCCAAGTGCTGTCACAAAAAAACGCCACAGGTCTTCAGTTCTGCCAGCTTCAAAGATGCCACACGGTGGGAAACGTCTAACCTTCAGGTGGGCATGTTCACTAACAAAGTCATTTTGACAACATTTAATTGGCCTCCTTTTAGAAATACTTTCTTGATTTGTTTTGATTTGTGTCTCTTTTGCAGCACAATGTCCAATTTAGGTTACTTTAAGATTGGTAGCGAAGCCTGCAGAGGTTATAAACCCAAGGCTGGCTCATCATGTCCATGAAGAAGGTTTTTTTTTCACGTCATGACACTGTACTGTAAGGCCACTATTAAAATGTCACTTTAATAGTGGTTAATTATCCACATATGGAAGTGCTGACTAGTAATCAGCTCATTGGTAACCAAAAGTCGTTCAGTTTATGTGATGTCACTCCTTTAAAGAAAGGTCAAGTCATTATAGGAACTGCACTTATCAGTTGCACTGCGACTGACTTTGCTCAGGAGAACCTTTCATATTCTCATTTTCCAAAGGCAACTGTGAGGCCACACGAGCACAAAAAAGGGCACAGGAGGGGCAAATAGGGGGAAAAAAACGCACCCTGCTTCAATTATTCGTATGCAAAATGTCACCGACTCCTACAGATCAGAAAGCTTTAGAATTAGATAACAGTATAGGGCTTGAAATAAATTGGCCTTTAACATTTCGCACAATGAGGGCAAAATATTTTTAATACAGTGTTACAAGGCAGAAAAAGATTTTAGAGTTTGTATTAGGTATTTGGTCATGCTGAAATCCCGCTAATGCTAATGCTAATGCTAATGCTAATGCTTTGCAGTTAGCAAGCGGTCTGACTGCAGCTTAGTGAACAAATGATGTTATTGTCTAACTACTTTCACCAACAACGTCGAGGATGCTTTACTAAAAGCTAAAGCAGCCATAACTGCTAATTGACGATGCTACTGCTGTTTAGCTGAAAGCTATCAGCTATTATGCATTTTTAAGGAAGCCTGCAGGTAGCATGCGGGGGCAACGTCTGCACGCCTTATGCAACAATCCCAGGTAAAACACATCTGTGCTGACTGCATGCATATTAAAGCAGGCCCACAGCTTGCTTCTGTCAGCGGCAGAGTGGGGCTATCTCACCTGATTGCAGACCTTCCTGCTCCAAATTGTTCTTCTTTTTTCATTTCTGGAATTACTTGGCAGCTTTTAATCCACCCCAGAGATCTTACAAATGGCCATGATTCATGTAATTTAGTAGAAATGGAAACTTTAGTGTGAGTGTGGGACATGAGTAAAAAGGCCAGTACAGAAAAGTGGAGATTGTGGAGAATAACACCGTAGTACTAAAATGGACGTGAAAAAAACATTGGCAGAGGAGACTGAAGGCGACAAAAAAATTGGCCAATGAAGTGAAGTAGATACTGCGGACTATAACGATACTGTAATCAAACAGACATGAAAGAAAACACTGGAGAGGAGACTGAGGGCTGCAAGAAAACCGGCCGAAGCATCGATGTGGAGACTTTGAAGTGTAACACTAGAGCACTGAAATGGCCATGAAAAAAAACACTAAAGAGGAAAATGAGGGCGATGAGAAAACCGGCCAATGCATAGTGGAGAAAGCGGGGTGTAACACTACAGTACTGAAACGAACATGAAAGAAAACACTGGAGAGGAGACTGAGGGCGGTGAGAAAACAGGCCAATGCATTAAAGTGGAGACTGCGGAGTGTACCACTGCTGTATTAATACAAACATGAAAGAAAACACTGAAAAGGTGACTGAGAACTGCAAGAAAACTGGCCAATGCATGCATTAAAGTGGACACTGCGGAGTGTAACTGAAACAAAAACCAAAAACCAAAAAAAAAAAAACATTGGAGAGGACACAGAGGGCGATGAGAAAAAAGCGATAAAAAAATGGAAAGGAGACCGAGGGCGTCATGCTAGTATACATAACACTGAAGAGAAAACGGGCCTCTCTGCTGTAAAGTGGCGACTGTGGACAATAACACCGTGGTTTTGAAATGGACATGCAAAAAAAAAACATTGGGGAGGAGATGAATCGAAGTGGAGACTGTGGAGTGCATCAACAGGGTAAACTGAGGCTAGCATCAGTGTTTTTGTCATTAGTTACTGCAGCCAAGCAGGCACCACGCAGTGAAAAAAGTCTGAAAAGGATCTCTGACAAACAAACAACCTCATTAAACGACGGTAACAACAAGCGCTGCTGCTCCTAATCCACACTCCAGCCAATCCTCCCTGCGAGACAATTCTAGCTGCAGAATTATTTATGAAGAAAAACAACAGAAAGGACACCATATTTCATTTTCTTTCTGCAAGCCACCATCATTCCAAGGGATGTGACTAGAGAGACAGAAACATAGAGGGGAATATAATAAAAAGATAAAACACCACACAAACGCACACAAAAGCGGTTGAGGCAGACAGACAGATTAGACTGGCGCCAATCTCTTACATGCACAAAGATAGAAAGTCGGATCACACACTCAGAATGCTGCAATAAAAGCATGAATGGTGTTTGCTGAAGCATGCGGATCGTTTGTTTTTGGCAAACAGTCGCGTGCAACTGCGCATTTACCTCTGCATGCACGCACCAGACATGAGAAATAATCCCGGCATGCTCCAAGACAGGCATCACTTCAAGTCTGCAACTCTGCCACTATATACATATTAAAGTTGTCAATCGATTAAAATATTTGATCACGATTAATGGCACTTTTTTCAACTCATAATTAATCACATTTAATCGCAGGTACTTTCACATTTCTCTTGTAGTTCAATAAAGTCTATCTAAATCTAAAAAAAGTTTTATCCATAATAAGTCGAGATGTAAATCTCTTTGTGGGAAATGATTTGATATGCAACTACGATAACTACATCAAATTTGATCTAAAAGAATATCAATATTAAAAATTGGAAAGATTTTATTCTATATTATATCTTTTATTAAAAAATATAAGGTTGGAAATCTGCCAGTTTTTCATGTTTTGATGGTTTTTTTTATGCGAGCGGCCAGACTACTACACTGTATTTTTACCCACTGTATATTTGTACTGTATATTTGTACTGTATATTTGTACTGTATATTTGGTCCCAAATGCTGATAATACGCAGGAATGCATAAAGGTAAGATCTGACGACTCCGTTCATCAGATTAACGTGTTAACTTTGACAGCACTAATATA
>QODF01000161.1:191415-203061 GCA_024372805.1 Oostethus manadensis
ATGGACAATTTAGAGTCACCAATTAACCTAACATGCATGTTTTTGGAATGTGGGAGGAAACCGGAGTACCCGGAGAAAACCCACGCACGCACGGGGAGAACATGCAAACTCCACACAGAGATGCCCAACGGAGATTTGAACCCAGGTTTTCCAGATCTCCTGACTGCGTGGCCAATGTGCTAACCACTCAGCCACCGTGCGGCCGGTGTTTATTATAATTCATTTAATTTTCTACATGTGAAATAATTTAAACATCATTCTATTGTTTTGTCACCAACTGTTCTCAAACTGATGTCGGTTCTGGTCCAGACACAGAGATGGAATAGCACACATTTTTGCTGTTCTTTCAAATTTCGCCATAAACAATGTTTGTAGTTTTTTAAATTTTACAAATATTTCACTTTTCATCATAAACAATCCTTGTATTTTTTTAAAGTTTACAAATATTTCAACTTTAGTCATAGACAATCTTTGCATTTTTTTGTATTTTACAAACATTTCACCTTCCATGAAAAACAATATTTGTAATTTTTTACATTTTACAAATATTTCAACTTTCGTCATAAACAATCTTTGTATTTTTTTAAATTTTACAAACATTTATTTTATCATAGATAATCTTTGTAAAACATTTTTTTTAATTTTGACTTTATTCCCATGATATTACAACTTTTTTCCCCGAGCTAATTTTCAAAAAAAAATTCCATATGTGGATAGGCTCCAGCATGTGGTCGCTCCTGCGACCCTAATGAGGACAAGCGGCATAGAAAATGAATGAATGAATGTTTTATTGCGACTTTAAAAAAATATATATATTACATTTCAACTCTATGCTACTAAAATAACATTATTTGTCCTCATAATATTACGAGTTTATTCTTGTCAAACTGCTAATTTTTTGTTTTAGGTGGAGGAGAAGCTTGAGGAGTGGAGGTTTGCCCTAGAAAGGAGAGGAATGAAAGTTCGGCGCAGCAAGATAGAGTACGTGTGTAAATGAGAGAGACCCAAGTGAAAGAGTGAGATTACAAGGAGAAGAGATAAAGAAGGTGGAGAATTTAGGGTGAACAGTCCAGAAAAATGGAGAGTGTGGAAAAGAGGTGAAGAAGCGTGTGCAGGCAGGCTGGAATGGGTGGAGAAAAGTGTCGGGTGTGATGTGTGATAGAAGACTTTCAGCCAAAATGAAAGGAAAGGTGTACAAAACTGTGGTGAGACCAGCAATGTTGTTTGGTTTAGAGACAGTGCCGCTGAGGAAAACACAGGAGGAAGAGCTGGAGGTAGCAGAGATGAAGATGCTGAGGTTCTCTTTGGGTGTGACCAGGATGGACAGGATCAGGAATGAGCACATCAGAGGGACAGCACATGTTAGAGGTTTTGGAGATAAAGTCAGAGAGGCCAGATTGAGATGGTTGGGACATGTCCAGAGGAGAGATAGTGAATATATTGGTAGAAGGATGCTGAGTTTTGAACTGCCAGGCAGGAGGCCTAGAGGAAGAGCAAAGAGGAGGTTTATGGATGTAGTGAAAGAGGACATGAAGGTAGTTGGTGCGAGAGAAGAGGATACAGAAGACAGGGATAGATGGGGGCAATTAAATCGCTGTGGCGACCCCTGAAAGGATAAGCCGAAAGGAAAAGAAGATAATGTTTTAATTGTCGTAAAATTACAGCTGTTTTTTTTCCAACTACTTTGTAAAAGGTTTACCTTTATATTTTTACCTTGTTGTTGTTATGTTCAATCATTCATTCATTCATTTACTATACCGCTTATCCCCAGAATCAGAGTTTTTTCTCTTAATATTTTTACTTTATTCTCAAAGAATTACATTAGTTTTTTTCCGTATCTGATGTTTTTTTTCCAACTATATCTAATTTATAAGGAAAAAATTAAAAATAAAAAAAAAAAAATATATAATATTATACCTTTAAACAAATTTATTATAGTTTTTTTCCAAACATTATTTGGTGTGTTTGTTTTCTTGTTAAGTATATTTTTAGAATATGTGTACTTTGAAAACACTTTAAGGCGTCAGAAAAGCCAGGAATGATTACTAAAAATACAAGCCCCTATGCGGTCTTGCTGTGCTTCCTGCTAAATGAGCCCGAAGCCGGCGGGCGTGGACCACTTGGCAGGAAATGAGAGCAAATTGATTGGGGGACAGATGGACGAGAGGACGCCACCGTGGCAGCAAGGAAGCGTTGAGAAAACCAGACCAACATATGCGGGAGCTGACAAAGGATTTCAGCAACCATTTTTGCTGCAGTGTACTTTCCCAAGGGACAATACCACTACTGCTTCTATAGCAGTATAGATTTACTAACTGGACACCAACTACTCTAAAGTGTTTACTATTTATAAGATTGCCCTGAAAATGCTTGGCTTGACTCACTTTTGTCCATTATTGTGCGTTTAAGAGACTGGATCTGGCATTCGCTGCATGCACAAGCTGAAACATTTAACATGATGTGTAGCCACTCGCACCTTCTGTGTCTCCTTACGTAATCCTTCCAAGAAACAAAGCACGGGGAGGAACACAAACACTCTCGCCTTCTCACATTTGTCTCCATAAAGAGTCCCGGACAGACAAAATCTGTTGCGAGATATTTTTAGACGCTCAGTCCGCTTGTCACCAAACTTGACACAACACTAGACGGGGTGTAGCGGGAGTTTGATGGCCATGCATGGTTACTTATGTCACACACTCGCTTTGTATGCAAATGACTCGTTAGGAGAGCACTGAATTCTTTCAGGGTAATTTAATGGATGATGCATCAACCCTGTAAATAAGAACCTTGTAATAACCAGGAAATTCAAGGTCCCAAATTGTAGAACCAGTTTAAAAACGTCTGAGCAGTACAACGGTGGTGTGTGATGCTGGAGTTTTATTAAGCACTACCGCCTCTAGCTAATGCGCTAGTGAGACGAAACGCTACTGTGCACTTTATGCATGTTTTACTTACAGTAAACACTGTAAACTCGCCACCAACACATGCCATTATTTTAAGATGTGTAGTGAAGCCTGCTTTTATTTAAATCAAAGCAAACACAATTAGGTGCTCATAAACACACTCTAGGCGAGTGCTTCTCAAATAGCGGGGCTGCCCCCCTGGGGCGTGTGCGGTGACTTGGCAAGCAGGACGTTCAATATTACTGCAGACCTGCCAACATGTATGAATTTTTTGTACTCCGCATGCAGTTTGACACCTAAACACGTTTGTATGCTTCACTGCTCTCCGTTTTGTTGCATTTTGCTGCTTTCAGGTTCAGTCCGTAGAGTACAGATAAATTCATTGATATTTTCAGTTTCTTAAGAGCAGTAAACATGGATTAGATGTAAGTGACAGACACCTAAAAGGTTCTGCAGTGAACGAGGGCTCTGTCGTCGTAAAGCGTATTCGGATCTTGCTGTCCTTGTTGATTTCATTAAGAACCAACTGCAATACTCGGGACAAATACGGAAGTCTATGCAGGCTACACGGAAGTGTAGTACGTTTTGTATTCCCTCGCACTAGTTTTGCGTTCTCTTGTGTTTTTTTACCCCGTCAAATTTTTTTTTCTCCATGTCCCTTTAGGGGCGCCTTACAATTCAAATTAGGAGGGGGAGCACAGAAACATTTCGATCCCCCACTGAGAGCATGACTGAAAATAATGGAGAACCACTGCTCTCATTGAACATAATTACTGTTAGTGTAACTATAAAGTCACTTTTGTATAATAGCAGATCGAGTTCAAGAATAAATCATCCGAGGCATTTGGGGACTAACGTTATATGTTGCACTAAATATTGCAAATGGTACCGGTTCCTCCAAGTAAACAGTTTAAAATGTGTTTTTGACCTGGTAGCTGACTGAAATGACCTAATGAGGTTCCAAAACTACGAGCAGAATAACAAACATATTGTTCACCCAATACTTCTTTTGACAACCAACCATCATTACCTCTGTGGAAGCACATCTATTATGTGTGTGTGCGCAAGGTGGTCGTTCTAGCCTGAATTTCATGAGGTGCTTAAATCTTTGATAGCGATGATCCTTCAAGTGACACACACACCTGCACACACACACTGAGGTGACAGATGATTGGCTGTGCAATAAATGGCTCGTTAAGCTGCGGAATATCTGCCTGGCCTCAAACAACTTCTACACTCAATGGCCACTCAGGAAAAACCTTTGTCATCAAAAAGAGATGACTCATGTTAATGACTCTCTCTTACCACTCTTACGAACACACACACGCACGCAAACACACACCCACGCGTAATATCAGAGTCTCGTATTGCCTTGAACTGTTTTGGTATTTTAGTTCATTTAGAACATTTTTTGCATGCAAATGCCTCATTTAGGCCAAGGACATGTACAATTTGCTTAAATGTACATTTTAACTAATAATAGGATGCATTCAACCACAAAATTGCAATAATTTGTTAAATAAGTCATCGATTAAAACATAGAGCGATGTTTGAACCGCAATGGAGCGAAGGACGACCGTATACGTCATTTTGTTTATTGTCCATATGTCCCTGACAAGGCCAGCCCTCTCCACACGTGCGTGGGGTCCATTTATCCCCCTGTTGAAAAATTGCATAATTGACAGCAGAAATGGCAGAATCACCTCGCAGGACCTGGCGCTCTAAAGCTGCAGCTGCTGCATTTTAAGGTAAGGGTGTTTATTTGTTACTTTCCGCCAAATACATCTTGAACAATTTGGGGCCAATGCATGGCGGCCCCTTCTTTGGTAATACAGTCATTTTGTACAATTCTGCTTTGAGCCCCACTTTGACCCTGGTTCCTGATCATTTTCTTTGCATGCCACACCTGCTCATCCACATGATCATATCTGTATTTTCATTTCAGTTTCGGGTTTATACATGCTTCCACTTCACCGCCATCTTCTTGCAGCTTTTATAAATGGCTCCTGGTTTAAGAAAGCGCCGCCTGGTGCGTTGGCATGCACAGGACAGCTAGCCTGAGGATGTGTTGTTTTTTGTGTGTGTGGCTTTTTTCAAGCTTCTTCTGAGCGGCTGCATACAAATGGGGGGAAAATCGGTGAAAACATGCCCCCCTACTGTGCGTCCTGTGCTATTAAACACCAGCATTTGACCCCATACGGCAGTTGACATGGAATTTTTCACACTGCCCTTCCAGCTGAATCACCACAAAATTTGGTACGCACTTTTAAGGGAACTGACAAGCACGTGTGTGAAATCTGATTGGGTTAAAAACATGGCCGCCTTCGCGCGTAGCAAATCATTGTCCATAAGTTATTGATCATCTGTCTAATAATGATAAAACATTCATCATATTTATATTAAAAGAATGCCAGCATGTCTTCCTAATCATTTTGACTGCAACCCATAGGGGGCAACAAAAATGACCGTACTATAAGATCAAATTGAATGAGCGGTACCCAGGTGTACCTAATAAAGTGAGAAGCAGGTGGAGATGGGGTATTTATACCGAACGTGCTTTCACAGGAAGTGTAAAAGATGAAAAGGAAGCAGCAGAAGTGAAGTGAAATGATCTCTGGAATGTTCTCCAAGACCCGCCTCTGCACTCCAGGATACTTCACACGTTTTTTTTTACAGGCAAGTGTGCATCTTCATGGCAGAATCTTTGACGCCTGAGAGGCAGTCAAATAAATGGGCTTTAAATAAACAGCAAAAGTGCAAATAGCGCATGAAGGCACTTATCTTCTGGGAGTTTGAATGAAAAATCCAGACGCCGTGTGCACATCATTAACCCCTTGGTGCCACGCTGACCCTCCGTGCCCACCGCATCTCATCGCGTTCACTTGAGCGAGGAAGCAAAAGTGGGTCGGCATGGCGGCACTTTGATGCAGGGCATCTTTTATCTCAAAGCAAAGCCGCCTGTCCAAAAAGTCAATTAGAGGTACAGAGAAGCGTAAAAGTGGCGCGGAGGTGCGATCAACAGGGGGGGGGGGAAACGCAAGCACGAGGGAGCATGAAAAGGTTTTAAGGGATAAGAGCCGCCGTCTTGAATAAACAGGAAGTTCACTCTTAATGTGTCAGCATGTGCAAATAAGCTCCTCGTCCCCTGTTGATCGCTACAAGCATCTCACAATTAAAAGACAAATTATGTGTTTGCTGCTGGATCCTCAAACATAACATTTTAACTCTACCACCTCCACCAAGGAATTCATGGACACACACAAACCAAACACATGAGCTCAAACACATTAAAAATGTCCAGGAAATACGGCAAAACACTTGCAAAGTGTTTCACCCTACATCATCACAGAATCGCAGAATTGGCCGATAAAAACTGTAAAACGCGGAATCTCGCGGAAATTGACATGTTTGTGTGTGGAATTACAGTACCCGGCGGACGGCTAAATTGTAGCGGAATCTTATCACAAACACTAAACCACTCCCTCCAAAGTTGAAATGACAATAAACAGTGTCAAAAGTTGATGAAATCTCCTCTTAGCTTCGCTTCCGCCAGCTTCCATTCACGTTCCGTTAAAGTTGCAGTTGGAATTGCATGGGTGACTACAACTTCCTCAATCAAAAGCAAGGCATTGCAGTTTTAGAGGATTTTGTAGCAATGTGTGCATCCGATTGGAAAAGTTAGCCAAGCTACATCCATTTCTCAATTACTGGGCAAAAATGTCTATTGGTGGATTGCATCAGTAAATGATTTTTTGCTCCTAATTAACGGACCTTTTATGCACTAAGCCAAAAATCACACACACTTTGCTGGTAAAAATATGTGTAAAATGTAAAAAACGGAATGCAAAAAAATAAAACCGTAAAAAATGGAATTTGAAAAAAAATAAAACAGAATTTGGGAAAAACTGAAACGGATTTCATTAAATTTGTTGTTTTTGCTAAAAAGAAAAAATGCATCTCATCTTTGTCATGTTTTTATGTACATTTTTTTCCGTAATATTATGACTTTTATTCTCAGAATATTTCGACTTTATTCCCATAATATTGTGATTTTTTTTCACTCACCCAATTTTACGGAAATTCTAACTTCATTTTGTTTTGTTTGTTTTGCATATTACGGCTTTAAAAAAACAAAACATTTTTTCTTTAATATTTCAAACCTACGCTACTAAAAGTATTGATTATTTTTCCTCATAATATTATGACATTAACCCGCGACCCTAGCGGTATAGAAAATGAACGAATGAATGTATTTCTTGTGACTTTTCACTCTTGATACAACTGTTTGTTCCTTTTCTGTTGTTGTTTCTAATCTTCCAACTTTCTTGTTGCAAATTTTCTCCTAAAAATGACAGACTTTATTCTTGTAACATTATAACTTTTTCCGCAACCTAATTTTCTTTGTTGTTGTGTTTGTTTGTTTTTCGTAAATATTTCAACTTTTTCCACTTTAGGCTACTAAAATTATGTTATTTTTCCTTATAGCCTTACATTAAGTCTCATGAAATTATGACTTTTTCTTGTTAGATTACAATTTAATACAGTATTTTGACAGTAGTTAATTAGTTTATTAGCTAATTTTCATTTTTTTCCTGTTGTTGTTGTTTTTATTTTTAGTTTTTAAATTATATTTTCAGAATGTGTCGTGATCCAAAAACATCCAGGTTGAACTTTGGACTGAAAATGAAAACAATCAAACATACAGCTCCCATGTAGCTGACTGATGTATCCATTTTAAGACGTGTTATAAATTAATACATTAATTAATAAATTAATTTTGTAGATATTTTACTTTTTCTTTGTGCTGACATACAATATATTCCAAAACTCGCACATGGTGTGTTAAGAGAAGAATATACACAGGACTTTCCGCAACGTGAAACATCACCATATACGATACTGTACCAAAAGGAATGGTACAGTGTTAACTTATTGTTACACTTGCGCAACAGTGAACTCAATCAATATCAAAGACGGAGTTTTTTTATACGTTTTTATGATACCGAATGACCGATCCCAAAGATCTATTTACACAACGTTTTTTGCACGAGAGGCCAAAAGAGGCGATAACGCAACTCGTCAGTAATGCATGTGCATCCAGAGCAGTTTTAAGCCATAGACACGGCCACTAGGGGGCAGAAGTGCATTTGATAAGTTCTCTGCAGAGATCATGTGAATGGAAAAACAGACATGACAGCAAGGAGGAAGTAGGATTGTGCAGGAGGTCGTGCATTGTAAGAAATTTTAACGCATGCACAGACACCCGTGTACACACACAGTTCACTTTCAAATGTAAATATTTTATGGTGTTATATTTGTAAATAAATTGTTATTTTGATGTAAAACAATGTTTATGTTGAGGTATTGCTGTTCTGATACTTCAGCTGTCACAAAAGCAAACAATTAGTCTCAAAGTGAAAGGTATGCTTTTCACAAAAAGCTGGTTTTACTCCCCTTTGTAGTCGGAAACTGGTATTTTCCTGAAACTTACCTACGGTCTAGTGCTGATTACTAAAGAACTGACAAACATAGAAACAAACTTGACTTTTCTGATGAAAAACAGGAGTCTAATCTTTGGCAGAGTCATGGTAAGTTCCCTGTTTATATATCCATAGAACACAACATTCTGTCTGCCTTGAAAGATCAGTCAAAATGGACTAAAATGGCCGATATCGAAGGGGTTGTGTTTTGAAAATGGCTAGAATGGAATGAGTTAAGAATTATGAGAAAAACGACATGCATTGAAGCATTGAAAACACAAATTAAAGTTCATACATTTTTTTATACATTTCAGTATTAATAGTTGTGACATTATTTTGCCTGTGGGAAATTTGTCTTTATTATTATAACATTATTATACAACTTGCTTTCTCACCTTTCACACAAATCAAAGACATGAAGCTTTTGTTTTATTATTTATTTTGCAAATTATGTAACTAAATAATAAATAATTATACATATATAGTACATCCATCCATCCATTTTCTATACCGCTTATCCTCATTAGGGTCGCGGGTGAGCTGGAGCCTATCCCAGCTGACTTTGGGCGGGAGGCGGGGTACACCCTGGACTGGTCGCCCGTCAATCGCAGGGCAGACAAACAACCATTCACACTCTAATGGACAATTTAGAGTCACCGATTAAGCTAACATGCATGTTTTTGGAATGTGGGAGGAAACCGGAGTACCCGGAGAAAACCCACACACGCACGGCTATACCGTGCGGCCATGTATAGTACAATATTGTATTATTATTATCATATGTTATTATCCATTCATCCATCCATTTTCCTCCGCTTATCCGGGTCCGGGTTGCGGGGGCAGCAGCTTCAGTAGGGAAGTCCAGACTTCCCGGTCCCCAGCGACCTCTTCCAGCTCCACCGGGAGGACACCAAGGCGTTCCCAGGCCAGCTGTGAGACATAGTCCCTCCAGCGTGTCCTAGGTCTTCCCGGGGGCCTTCTCCCGACTGGGCATGCCCGAAACACCTCACCAGGGAGGCGCCCGGGAGGCATCCGGACTAGATGCCCGAGCCACCTCAACTGGCTCCTCTCGATGTGAAGGAGTAGCAGCTCTACTCTGCGCTCCTCCCGGATGGCCGAGCTCCTCACCCTAATATGTTATTATTATTATTAATACAATAATTTATAGACTTATTTTTCACAATAATAATGTTTTTATAGATGAACAATAACATATTATTTATTCATATTTTACTAAATACCTTTGAAAACAATTGTCCTTGTCTAACCAGCATTTTATATTCCATCATGCATGATAAATGGCTCATTAATTCTGGGATGCAGTATCGCTGTGTGAAAGCACACGTACTGTACTGTAGCTTCATGTTTTACTGTGCTCTGCGTGAAAAACACACAATTTAGCGATTGAGATAGGAGCTACATCGGTTCGGGGAGTTCCAGGTAGACCCGTGCCAGGGTAGAACTGGCGCTGGAGACAAAGCTCGTGTGATGAGTTGTGGTGAGACAAAAAGAAGAGGCCTGAGGCAAAAAGATGCTCATCTAAATTGCAGAGCATCTTTTCAGACAGCAATTTTGCACATGCTAATCCCACCACACGCAGGCACAATAAAACCACGCAAAATGTTGCAGTTGGAGGCTTACAGCTGTCCTGTATGTCTTGCTAAAATGAAGCATCTTGCTCTATAATTCCACATTCCGTGCGCATGCATCATGAGAAAAAGAATGGCACTTGTTGCCTTTGGAGATGATGGGAACAGCACCTTTACTTGCTTTGTTTGTCTTTACACAAATGAGTTTCTCTGTTTGACCTATCAATGCTGAACAAACACAGCATCTCCCGTGAGTGGAGAAGGTCTAGAAGTGCCACAGCAGCAAGTGGAACAGAAGTTTACATCCAGGCGCCAGCTGAGGTTTTTTATCACTGCTGCAGCAGTGTGACTAAACAGCTGAGACTGGCACACTCTCAGCCTGTTCATTTGGACCAACCAAAAAAAAATATCGCCTCCTCAAAGTCCCAGTTTGGCTAATAAACGGCAAAATGATGGAGCGTCAAAACAGACGATCACTGATCTTAAAATCAAATGTTTGTTTATTGCCTTTCAATATGAGACCACACCTTGATTTTGCTGTCAAAGGGAGCGAAAAATAATTGGCCTTTTTCTCTCCTTGCCTGTGATGATCCGATGTAATGAGTGAGCGTCTCACAGCCGAAAGAAAGACACCGAGGCTACTGCAGTGCAGACATCTCTGGCACGCAACAGTATCACAACACAATGACACTTTGTGGCCCGGCCGAATTACGTGAAAAAGCATGTGATCGCCATATGCCAATAAATGCCTTTCAACGCCGATCACAAAAGCCAATAACCTGTGGTTCGTACCGTTAAAGCTTACAGCCCGTAACGAGCATCTCGCGCCTCTCACGATCATCAGTCAAAGGCCAGCTAATGTGGCCAATGCTGGACATTCGCCCGTATGTGCGCAAAGAATAAATGAAATCATCGGACGAGATGACCATCACTTGAAGGCCACCTCCACCCATGTACTCCTTCTCACACCCAAAGTCTTTTCAAAGACGGTGTCTCTGGAACTTTCACCAGTGATATATGTTCTCTTGAAAAAGTAAGTAGAATGTTTTTTTGTCTAAATAAAGGTGAGTTTATGGTTCCCTTTTTTCATCTTATGTAGCAAATAGAACATTTAAACTTTTACACTTAATCTATGTGATCGGTACCGGACAATTTCACCCATGGATGATCGCTATCGGAATTGGCAGCATGAAACCCTGATCGGAGCATCCCTATTTATGGCTCCTAAATGCATTACATATCACCGTCATACCTACCAGGGTTGACCTTATCACGTTTCTGGTTTACAAACTTCAATTACAAGCATTTCTAATCAACTGTCCAATTTCTGGACAGTTTTGGACTTCAGCAATCTGTTAACTTTCCCACCCACAATAAAGGACATATCTTGGACTTAATCTGCTGCTCTGGAGTAACACCAACGGACTGTAAAGCTGACCACCTCCCCTACACTGACCATGTGCTTCTTTCATTCAACGTCAATCTCTCTTTTAACAAATCAAACCCACCACGTAGCACAAATTTCCGTAAAATCAACCATATTAACCTGGACAATTTAATATTTCTTATCAGTAATCTCCCCAGTGCGGACATCTTATCTACAACAGATGAGTTACTCACACACTACAAAACCCATCTTCTTAACATTCTCAACACTCTAGCCCCACTCAAAAC
>QODF01000161.1:209996-230248 GCA_024372805.1 Oostethus manadensis
TCCTCCTGAATCCGAGATTCGACTATCCGGCGGATCCTCCTCTCCAGAACCCCTAAAGAGACCTTACCGGGAAGGCTGAGGAGTGTGATCCCACGATAGTTAGAACACACCCTCCGGTCCCCCTTCTTGAAAAGCGGGACCACCACCCCGGTCTGCCTGTCCAGGGGCACCGACCCCGATGTCCACGCAATGCTGCAGAGTCGTGTCAACCAAGACATGCCCACAGCATCCAGGGCCTTAAGGAACTCCGGGCAGATCTCATCCACCCCTGGGGCCTTGCCACCAAGGAGCTTTTTGACCACCTCGGTGACCTCAGCCCCAGAGATAGGCGAACCTGACTCAGAGTCCCCAGGCACTGCTTCCATGTTGGAAGGCGTGTCGGTGGGATTAAGGAGGTCTTCAAAGTATTCCCTCCACCGGTCCACAACATCTCGAGTCGAGTTCAGCAGCACACCGTCCCCACCATACGTGGTGTTGACAGTGCACTGCTTCCCCCGCCGGAGACGGCGGATGGTGGTCCAGAATCTCTTTGAAGCCATCCGGAAGTCGTTTTCCATGGCCTCTCCAAACTCCTCCCATGTCTGAGTTTTTGCCTCAGCGACCGCCAGGGCTGCAGACCGCTTGCCTTTCCGGTACCTGTCAGCTGCCTCCAAAGTCCCATTGGCCAAGACGGCCTGATAGGACTCTTTCTTCAGCTTGACGGTATCCCTTACCACTGGTTGTAAAGAAGAATGTCATCATGGAAATGCTTCTATGAGATGTTTTGCATCGTTGACAGTGCATGTCTTTGATATTTGCCATTGGAGATAATCATACAATGCTGCATGATATTGCCATTTTAATGCCACCCCTGCCTGGTCTTGTTTGGGAAGCCATTATTAACCCTTAAGGCACCATTCTGCCCATTCTTATTGTATTCTCAATGTATTACTCAGTTTACGGCTAATTGTAATTGTTTTAAATTATTATTTGTTCAGTATTCCATAGAATTTTATGTATGCCTACACTCTTTAGGGATGCCCGCTGTATGGTATTAATATATCAATATTTTTTAGGCATTATATCAATAACAACCATACTGTCATATTGATACAGACTGGATTTGCACTGTAACTCTGAGGATTTAAGCACATCTAAAGGTTTGTTATAAAAAAGATTATAATTTAGGTGGTTCGTTCTCTGAATGACCGGTGTCAGAGTTTGGGTCACATAAGTCGGACCCATTCCCAGTGAGCGTTGTACTCCGCCAGGGCTTCCCTTTGTCACTGATTCTGTTCATTACTTTTTGGACAGAGTTTCAGGGCTCAGTCAAGGAGTTGAGGGGTTCCGGTTAGGTGGTTGCCGGATTGGGTCTCTGCTTTTTGCAGACGATGTGGTCCTGTTGGCTTCATCAAGCTGCGACCTTCAACTCTCACTGGATCTGTTCGCAGCTGAGTGTCAAGTGGCTAGGATGAGAAACAGCACCTCCAAGTCCGAGTTCATGGTTCTCACCCGCAAATGGGTGGAGTGCCATCGAGGCTGAAGTCCTGCCCCAAGTGGAGAAGTTTAAGTATCTTGAGGTCTTGTTCACGAGTGAGGGAAGGATAGAACGCGAGATAGACAGGCGGATTGGTGCGGCGTCTGCAGTAATGCGGACTCTGCACCGATGTGTCGTGGTGAAAAGGGAGCTGAGCCAAAAGGCAAAGCTCTCAATTTACCGGTCGATCTACGTTCCTACCCTCACCTATGGTCATGAGCTTTGGACAAGAACAAGACTATGGGTACAAGCGGCCAAAATGAGTTTTCTCTGCAGGGCGGCTGGGCTCCCCCTTAGAGAGAGGGTGAGAAGCAATGTCATCCGGGAGAGACTCGGAGTAGAACCGCTGCTCCTCTGCATTGAGGGGAGCCAGATGAGGTGGCTTCTGGTTAGGATGCCTCCTGAACGCCTCCCTGGGGAGGGCACGTACGACTGGTAGGAGGTCTCGGGGAAGACCTAGGAGACGTTGAAGACACAATGTCTCTCAGCTTGCCGAGGAACTCCTCAGGATCCACCAGAAGGAGCTGGACGAAGTGGTTGGAGAGAGGGAAGTCTCGGCTTACCCGCTAAGGCCAACCCAACCTCGGATAAGCAGAAGAAAATGGATGGATGGATGGATGGATGGAGTGATATTTTACTTTTTCTATATTCATTTAAAAAATATAAGGGAGTACTTTATTTTAGAAGCTATTTTTAGATAAAATTATTTTAATGTGCATTATGCTTTACAATTACAAGAGACGTTCCCGTGTAAGTATGTACAGTAAGTATTTGTATTGTATGTGAGTATTAATTTTAATAAAACAACATCCATCTATTTTCTATGCCATTTATTCTCACTACGGTCACAGTCAGGGTATGCTTGAGGTCGCCAGTCAATGGCAGGGCACATAAAGACAAACAAAAATTCACACCCAGGAACAATTTGGAGTGGCCAATTAACCTAAAATGCATGCCGAAGTACCTGGAGAAAACCCACGCATGCACAGGGAGAACATGCAAACTGCATTCAAACCCAGACCTTCCAGATCTCCTAGATGGGCGGCCAACATGCTAACCACACGACCACCGTGCGGAAAACAAAACACGCATATTCGCTTTGAAATTGTCTATTTACATTGTTAATCATATATCGATATTCTACCTAAATACAGGGTGGGCCAAAAGTAGGGTTAGAGTTAACACTTTCATTAGACATTCAACATTCTACATTTATTAGACATTTATTTAAATGTATTTGAATGTCTAATAAAATTTCCAATATGTGACTATAATGTATGTATGTAAATAAATAAATAAATGCCAAATGAATGTCTTATAAAAAAATAAGTACATGTCTAGTGTTAACTGTAACCCTACTTTTGGCCCACCCTGTATATTTGGATATGAGTTTTGGTCCATATCGCCCACCCTACTCTTTACCCTCTGGACCAATCTGGTCCCATTGACTCCTATTTTACCCACATAATTTTGATATACTCTAATCTTGGCATTTATAAAGACTTTCCTAACAATTGTAAGCCTCTAACCTGGAAAATGGTTTTATGTTGACACACTTTCATAAGAGGGACCCTCAAAAGCGTAACCTCAACCTCCACTTTGAAAACACTTAAAAATGATAGCGTTACATTGGTGGTAGTATATCTGCCCAAGGCCAGCCACTGCCCGTAAGATCAATAAGATCCAAATGCAGAACAACAAAAAACAATAAGTGGACATACAAGGTTGTCTTCACACAGTGCCAACGTCCCTCAAGGCTTTAAGCAGACCATCTGTGTGGTGTCCCTCTTGACGGATAAGGCCGGAGCAGAGATCAATGGACCTCGCCGGTTTGGATGAGACGTGCGTTATAGCGTGGGCAGCGTGTTGTCACTCTCGCTGACAAATAAGTGGAAGCGCGGTCGCCGCAACAATGGATTTTCTTTTCCGAAGGGGAGTAAAAGCTAATCAATCCGAAACGAGCGTGCCTTTCACGCTCCATCGGTCAAAGAGAGAGAAGACGGTCAATGTGCTTGAGCACAGACATGCACACCGCCAAGGAATGCAGAAGTAACGTGCTGTTATGACAACCTGACATTATTACAACTTTGTTACATAACAAAACTACAAGAGAGCGCCATCTGTCACCAAGCAGGATTATACGAGGATTAGAATGGCTGAGGATGCAATGATACACTTACATAAGCAAACTGTTCAAGGGAGAAATGGCATCACGTCACTTAACCCACTGACGGGCGCTGTCCTCCTTGAGGTACAACGCTGCACGCTGAGAGAGCATTTCCTGTCCCGAGGTCTATCACCTGGAGTAATAGAGCTGCGTCTGAAACCTCCGACCACACAATTTGCCATTCTCATTAAATAACCCAATGAGAAGACGATGAAACTCACGGCAGGTTTCATCCTTCAAAGGTGATTGTGGATGTCGGCCAATGGGACAAGTCGTTCGTTTAAGAGGCGAGTCAGGCCGGAGAGCTCGCTTAGCTTTTTAGCAGGGATTATTTTTATGAAGGTTGGAAAATTCTACGCACAATTTGAACATTTCATCACCCAAATAAGTCCTCTCCATCATCCTTTTGTGTGACGCGGTGCGGTCGGACCGTGTTCTGGAATCCCAAGATGCAGAGGAGCCAAGGGCTGTGTCCAAACAGTCTTTATTAATTTTGACTAAAAGTCCAACAAAAGGCGACGGTGTCACAGGTAAGGGGTTGAACAGAATTGACACCGCGGAAAAGGCACAAGGAATATATCACCAAACACGAAGCCTCCTGGCGGAGCTATAAGCCGAACAGCCGTGGACCTCGGGCTTGGACTGGATGGCACCTCAAAGAACCCACTGGACACACTCGTGGGGACCAAGACCAGAGTGTCGAGGTGACTCAAGGAATGCGAATAGCCGAGTGCCATCCAGTCGCTGCAGGTGAGCTTAAGAAGGTGGTGAGGATGATGATTGACCACAGCTGTGGGACCTCTCATAGCTCCGCCAGAAGGAGTGGCCAAGGTGTGTCAACGCAGAGCGTGACACTTTTGGGCAGGCAAATAAGCTACCATGGGACATACAATTAACATCCGTGGAACCCCTTATGTCGACAACCTGTCTATGTCGACCAAGTCACCAAGTCCCAGTACACCAAACTTTTCTTACTACCAAGTGGAGGTCGGCATACATGGTCGACCACTCATGTCAACATAAAATTTAAGACCTAAACGGTGTCATCTCTACTTGTTCTTTACTTTTGGTCTTCCGTTGTCAACTTTAGTTGTGTTTTTAGATCTTGTCAGATTTTATGTTGTAACCCAAGCCACTGAGTAATGACTTGGAAAAGGCATATCAACCAGGGAATCATGAACATGATGTCAGATCGTCCTTTTGCGGCAGGGATGAAATGCAGTGGTAATGTGTTAAGTTAAGTTTTATGACATGAATAATAATATTTGTGTCATTCTCAACACTTTTGGCCGTGACTGAAGGTTAAAATCTATTACTATCACCCATTCTCCGTGTGTGTGGTCAAAGTCAGAAGTAAACAGTCAACCAATGGCTAGTTTCAGTTTTGAGTTTGGTTAAGTCGACAGCCGCTTATGTCTACATCAGGCAGCCGGTGTCAACATAAAAGGGGTTCCACTGTGTCATATCGTCGTCTTTCAAGGTACTGTACTGACCGACCAACGCTGTCCAAAATTCAACCTATATAGTTGCACACCTGACAGTATTAGCAATAATTATGATTAGGTTGTGTTTACAGCTTTGTTTATTTTGTTTTGAGGAACAGTCGCAACATTTTAATGATGACAAAACTGCCATTAATCACGAATTTTACAATGATATCACATCCCAGGTTATCCTGTGTTTACATTCCTGTTAAACAGGCACGGTTATCGGCCATACAAGTTTATCTACATCATTTTATCAAATCTTACCAGGCTAATTTGACATAAAATGGAATACCAGCGGTGTAAGATATGTACAAGGCAACATTTTACATTGTGAATGTATTCAAGCCGACACTCTTATGAAGGGGATCCCATGCTGCATTTGAAACTGCTTGAAAATTGGGAAATATCACACTTGAAGCTTGCAAGATCCATTGTCAAAGAGTTTTAAACATAAACAAAAAGCATGGCTGGTATCTGCCATAAACTGGTATAGGTTTATAGTTCATGAATAGATAATTCATTTGTTTTGAAAGCCTTTCAGAACATATCAAATACAAATCATACCATGCAAGATGGATGTAGCCATACAGATACACAACCTTTTCCTTGTATTAAATGGCGATTTCTTGTATAACCAATAAATAAATTTGTAGCTAAATTTGATTCCTTTGATAGTCTTAATCATGTTGGAGGATATTGATTACGGTGTTCCAAGACTGGATTTCAAATTTCCCAGTTTCCTGGAATGCAGCAATAGACCAACAGATAGTAATGATCTCCTTGACAACCAAGAAAAGACGAAATTCTCCAATGTTCCTGTCGGCTGTTAGCTTTAGTTAATGGACGAATTAATGCTATTATAGTTGTGACAACGTTCCACAAATAACGTTTTTTTGGCGCGTGTTTGTTCATGTGTATAAGCCTAATTCCCACGATCTCCCACTCAACAGGGCTGAACAAAGACTAATTTAAGTAGCTGGGCTGCATTAAAAAAAAGGAAGTCAAACATTGCACTGTAAACAACCTCTGCCACATCCTGATTATGATTTATGGAAAGCAAAGTTCCGCTCTCAAACAAGCAAACAAGTCAAAACGTCTCTCTTGAGAATTGACTCATGGAGTCACCGTATGCCCTACGGTAGCTACGTCGTGGACAAATAAACGGCAAACGTGATTATTCCTCTCTGCCACTCCCGGTGGTTCTCAACGAGATTAAAGGCAGCACTGTGATGTGATGGGATTAAGAAAAAAGACATTTAAACCCTGAATTCATCCTCAAATCAACTGTTAGAGAGCTTAAGGGACTCAGCAGTCAAAATAAGCAAAACAACATAAAAGAGGCTTCTGGAGTTTCTGCTTAAATGAAAAATGACCGATTAAGCAGATGATAACAGTTCATATCACTTTTAAATACACCATTGGCCCTGCTCTGCGTATTAAATGCTAGACTCTCTTACTTTGAGGGGTGACTGCATGCACTTTTGAGTGGCTAAATGTACCCCTGTTTCCTTTTAAGGTTTTTTTCTCTTTGGGGAAACCCCATAATCTTCATAAAAAAAGATGATAAATAAATGACTTTTGGGTTTCATTTTTTGGTATAAATTGTAGCTTGGATATTTATGGACAAGGAAGTCTGAGCCGTTTCACAATTCCATTTAGGAAACAAAGGCCTACATTTGTTTAGACTTTTTTTCATTCATTTTTTAAACTTGTTTAAAGACGTACAGATGTTGACAGATGGCGCTAGCCATTCCTAAATCCAAATTCCTTTGGACTCTGGCGGGGCCAAGTGCTTAGCATATTGGCCGCACAGTCAGGAGATCTGGAAGATCTAGGTTTGAATCTCCATTGGTCATCTCTGTGTGGAGTTTGCATGTTCTCCACATGCGTAGGCGCGTTTCTCCAGGTACTCCGGTTTCGTCCCACATTAGGCTTATTGGCGTCTCTATTGTCCACAGGTATGAATGTGAGCGTGAATGCAAAGTCCAGGTACCCCGCCTCTTGCCAGAAGTCAGCAGGGATAGACTCCAGCATACCCTCGTGACCATAGTGAGGAGAAGCAGCATACAAAATGGATGGGTGGATGTTACGCTGGTGTTTTGGTTTTTTTTGCCCATTTTACCGGAAATTTGTTTGTAGGCATGCGTTGGGCAGAAGTGGTTGGAGTTGATGATTCCCGGCTAGCACGAGAAAAATATGCCAATATGTTAACAGCACTTCAGGGACTGTTTTGTGAACATAAGCCAATACAAAGCTGGACTATCCGCCAAACTGTTGCTGAAGTCCAACACGTTTCCAACATTACTTGGTCGTGTTAAAGACTTAGAAGAGCAAGGTGTTTTCTACCCACGTGTTTCTTTCTTTATTCACCAAGACTGAGCTACATAAAACCTTACACAATGCGTATATGTGTCGCAGACAGAAAGGTTGTATCCAGTTCTGTATAATATACATATAACTAATAAATACAACACTTAAATCTAGTGATATTTGAACAATGGATTCATTTTTTGTCTATTGGAGAAATACCATCCATCCAAACATATCTAGCTATCAAATGCTTTTGTCTGTATTTTTTCAGTGGCGGAAAAAAACCTTTAAATAATTTATGGAACCAAGAAAAGGGAGCTTATAATGTATCCACTTGCACCATGAATATGATACGTAAAAAAGAACGCTTATAGTGTAATTTCTCCAATCTTAATACAGTTTTTTTGGCGAGGGTGATCTATAACTGCTCTAAAATACCTTTAAGGATGGTATTGATTTCACATTCAAGTAGTACAGAACCCAACAAGTGACTGCTGAAAAGTAGGTAGACCGGATGTAGATGGGTTCTGTGCATGCGTTACATATATGCTAGCATGTCTTCCAAAGCAACCTACAGGGTGCACCACAAATGTAATTCCTGGCTAATAAGATGAGCCATGTCATCCTGTTTTTTTTTCAATGGCAACAGGACTAAAAACGGCTGTAAATTGCAATAGTTGTTGGAATATCAAGTCTTCTTATCTACACATTATCAAAGATAAAACAATTTATGAAGAAAACTGCAGTTTTTCGTCTGTTTATGCAATAAATATGTCCAGATTGGTCGTACTTTAAGAAAGAAGACATCAGCCTTCGGTCCAATAAACAATGTTCTTTTTTTTCCTACCAACATAACACGGCCAAAAACATTTGCACGGGAGGGACGCCAGGACTAAAGTTTGTGTCTTGTCTGCCAGTCTAGTCATGTGAATCACGACCAGTATGCAACTTTGAAAAACACACATCATGTGATCCCGGGAGAAACATTGAAGATCTTTGTACAGCAACAAGGGAAATATGTCTCCTTGACTTCATCAAAATGGACTAGCATTGATTGAAGGTTCCCCTGCTGATGTTTTATCGATCGACAAACTAACCTTACTTCTATGTCTAAGCCTTGGAAATGTACACCCTGCATCCTGTCTGGCCCAGGGATGTTTGTTTTTGCTGACATAAATCTGCACTTTTATATTAACACAGATTCGGATGCTACAGTGGAATCCATTTAAGTTGCTGTCCTTTGAATTTGGCTGTAGTTGTCAAAATAACCAAAATTAGACTTTGCTTGAATTCAGCAGAGATATGATGAGAAAGGGCGACATTACATGACTTATAAATAAAGGATCTACCGCAATTTGTTGACATCTTTTTCCTCAGTGGGTACACGTTGTTAGTTGTGGAAAGGAGGATGAAAGGAGGATGAAAGTCCAACAACGAAGAAAGTTCGCCTTCCACATTCCTTCATTTGTTTTCATTGATTTTAAAAAAAAAAGAGCCATTATGGTGAAGTCGACATCTCCACGAACTTTCAAATGGTTGTATTACTGTGGCCAACCTCAGCAACAATCCCACTGTCAAAGAGAGAAAGCTTTTTTGCCTTTGCCATCAAGACATCATGTCAGTGTGAATACCGTACAGGAAATCACATTCCGTCCACATTTTTGTTAAAGTTTTTGGCTTTTAAAGGCTGTGGTCTGACATTTTGAACGGTCTGATTCCGTCAGTCTGATTTAGATGCAAAATGTCAAAAATGTTTGTATCAACATTGATTCAAGCACTTATTAGTTCTAAAACTGGATGACATAAACCGGGTCCACTTAAACGGGTTCCACTGTACACTGATTTGCGACAATGGAGTGTTGTCATGGCAACACCACATCTCAAATTTCAGTGCCTTTTAGCATTGGTGATCCAACCAGGGCACATTTTTATACTGCGTTAACGTTGGCATTGGTGCGTGTACAAACTAATAACCAAAAAGGTAAACATAACTTCCCGACTGCAGGGAGGGTCAACAAGGAATGTTTTTTTTTATCAAAAGTTTTTTTTTTACCATAAGCTATCAAAACTTCATTCATTCATTTTCTATACCGCTTATCCTCATTAGGGTCGCGGGGATGCTGGAGCCTATCCCAGCAGACTTTGGGCGAGAGGCGGGGTACACCCTGGACTGGTCGCCAGTCAATCGCAGGGCACATATAGACAAACATTCACACTCTAATGGACAATTTAGAGTGGCCAATTAACCTAACATGCATGATTTTGGAATGTGGGAGGAAACCGGAGTACCCGGAGAAAACCCACCCACGCACGGGGAGAACATGCAAACTCCACACAGAGATGCCCAACGGAGATTTGAACCCAGGTCTTCCAGATCTCCTGACTGTGTGGCCAATGTGCTAACCACTCAGCCACCGTGCGGCCCCTAGCAAAACTTTATAAATACTATTATTATTCTTATGTATACTATTATCGTATCGTATCTCATTCAGGTCATTTTTGGTGAATTAAAGTCTGACTTACTGTAAAAGTGTAGCGCTAGCACCAGTGCTAAATGCTAACACAGCTGGATGGCCAATACTTAGCTTTGAGGCTAACGTACAAAACCCTGAATTACCCCTGAGTACTTGGCACTCGGCTACCTTCTCTATTTGACCCTCAACTCTCGTGAGAAGCACGTACCGTAAAGTTGTAATAAAGTGTGTAACGGCGGCTCCGTGTAAATGTCAGCAGGTTTCATTTCCTGTTGTTGCTTCGCATTCTTTTCCCTTCACTGACTTCAGCCTCGGGGTCTTCTCTCCTGCTTTTGTCATCACTCTGACGGCTACAAGTTCTACTTCTCCTCCACCACTTCTGGAATGTCAATCAAAGTCAGCAAAGAACGATCCAAGACTGACACGTTGGACATAATTAATATGAAATCTAGAAAGAAGACAGACTTACTGGTCTAGCAGTCAAAATGGACGCCACAAACTTCACTAGAATGGCAGAGGAACCATGTGACTTTTCCCAGCCAATTAGCAGTCAGAAAGGTAATGACAATAAAAATAATATGATATAAACAATAATGATAATAAAAATACAAAGAAACTACTAATTTGGGAAAGAACAAAAACAAAGAAAATAATAAATTGTGAAAAATACACAATAATTTAGAAAATGAAAGAAATGGTAGCAATCACAACACAGACAGATGAGTATATTATAAAGATAAAAAACTGCTACTGCATAAGACTAAATTGCTATAATGAAAATTGTGCCATTTATTCATTAAAACAACGCAGTAACATTTATAATAAAAATTGTGAGAATTTGGGAGAGGGAAAATTCTAATAAGAAGACATGCAAAAAATGAATACAAAATGTAATAAAATAAATGTACAAATGATAACAAAAATACAATAAAATAAGCCAGCTGGGATAGGCTACAGCATACCCACGACCCTAATAAGGATAAGCGGCATTGGAAAATGAATGAATGAATGAATACTACTGGTTTATACAGATATGGTGATGATCTACAACTGTAATGAAATGGTGTGAATTCATGGGGGGGGGGATAAAAAAGTAATTAATTAAATTAAATTATTATTATTAATTTACTGAAAATAAAATACAGTAAAGACTAAGATATTACATTGTACTTTGGGGAGAAAAACAAGACAATGAATCAAATTAAAAAATAAAGTACAATGAAATCAATAGAAATTAACATACGATAATGAAAATATGAGAATTTGTTTGGGGAAAAGCTGTAAAATGCGACTGAAACTGAAATCATTTGGGATGGGAATGAAATTAAATCTAGGAAAATTAAAATAAATGAAGAACGTCCACCCATTTTGAGGGTTAAATAAATACATTTTCCCAGACAAAAGGCCTAAGACCATACGAACGGCAGCGTTGCATAAACAGACGTTGACATGTCGGAAGAAATAGTTGAATCAGTGTGATGAGAGCCAGCTGTGGAGACAACCAACTGGCTTCCAGCTGCAGCATCACAATGAAGATAAACAGCTGAAGCATCTATGCAATGTTTCACAGTATAGACTAACAAAAAGAAACAGACCTCCAGGCCGGCTTCAAATAAAAAACGGAAAGTGTTACGCTGCGTAAAAAATGCATTCCACGGCTCACACGATGCATCGATTAGGACGACCAATCACAAACAGTCAACACAAAAGCTTGACCAATCACACCGGGCACAAATAAAGAGCGCAGGTGCACATCGGCTCACTCTTCGGGTTGGCCCCGTAGTGAAGCAGATGTGTCGCACGCCGGCTTTGGCACAATCTTATCACTGGCGGTGATGAAGCGGCCTGGAAATGACCTCCTGCTGGGCGATACTTCCCCGTCGCCTCCTTCAAAGCTCCCCGTGCACGACACCAGCTTAGCATTACGAGGATGCGCTCAGCTGTCTCGCTCGTACGCTTAATAGCACTTGACAGGAGGAGACATACGTACAGTGGCGTGAAAAGGTGTTTGCCACCTTCCTGATTTCTTACTTTTTGCAGGATTGTCACGCTTTGATGTTGCAGGTCATCCAACAAATTTAAATTTCAGTCAGTGACAACACAACTGAACACCAAATGCAGTTTTTGAACGCATCTAATTATGCATTGAAACATGACCGATATTAATTGACATCTACGAGTGTGGAAAAGGTTATAAAGGCATTTCAAAAGCTTTGGGACTCCAGCGAACCACAGTGAGAGCCATTATCTACAAATGGCAAAAACATGGAATTATGGTGAACCTTTTCAGGAGTGGCCCGCCAGCCAAAATTACCCCGCTCGCCGAAATTAGCGCAGTGACGACTCATACAAGAGGTCACAAAAGACCCCACAACAACGTCCAAAAAAACAGCAGGCCTCTGGCGGTGGTCGTGTGATGGTCTGGGGCTGTTTTGCTGTCATCAATGGAACCGTGAATTCTGCTGCCTACTAAAAATCTTGAAGGAGATTGTCCGGCCATCTGTTGACCACTTTTTCAAACCTGAATCTGTATCGAGTCATCCCTCATTTATCGTGGTTACCTGGACCTGACCCGAACGTGAAAAGTAGGGTTCTTTGTTTATAATGGCTAATATAAATATTGGAATATTTTTGTAGTTAGGCATGGAAAACCTCTTTTTTCCCTTTTTTAGAGCTTTCTGGGCATGGAATAACACCCCTACAGTCATATTTACCCAATATAGTAAATATAGTAAGAAAAAATAATGCATAGATAAGACATAATTACTGTATATATTCACTCCAGGTACTTCCTTAGTTGGCTATTGTCTCATAAATGACAACAAACATTGCTGACACCTACTGACCGGTGTAGTATACAACATACCACAACATGTCTTTCCATGCGTTTTCTGGATGCTTCATATTTGTACATTAGTTCAATTAGCCATTTCTGCGCTTCAGCATGCTTAATTTAGGTTAAATCGACCTACATTTGGCTGACATGCATATTTCTTGAGTAGTAATAGGTCGTATTCAACCACAAAACAGCAATGAATTATTTTTGAAATTTATCAATGTGGGTAAAGCTGCAAAATTTGAACCCCAATGTGGCGAGGGACGACAGTATATACAGTACATATCATACAAATTCTTATGTATTATTCTTTTTACCATCTGGCCCTCACAGTCCCTGCCCAGACAAATGGTGGCCCCTGATCAAGTAAAGCCAAGTCCTGATAGACAATAAGTGTTGCATGTAAAAACGTCTAATTATTCAATACCCACTTCTAATTATACAATACAATACCTACCTCCCGTCATCTGCCAATCTCTCCAACGCGTGATGATTACCCAGGCTCCCGTTGACAGACGCCATGATGAGCGTAACCTGCCGGTCTGCAGCAGCAAGCGGTGCCTTGTGAGCTGCCTCTGTGTGCGTGCAATGCCACATGTTTGATGGCTGCACAGTTGTTTGTAGCATAAAAACGCATGCAGTGTGATGAATGCGCTGACCTCATGGTACTTGGTACCATGGTACTGTGGAAATGGCAAAAAGACGCATTCCGGAGGGGTGCATTGATGCGGAAGGCAGCATTTCAAGTGAGTATTTGACTGAAAAAACACATAAAAAAAACAGTTGAAACAGTGACAAATGATATCGCCATTGGTGCATTGTGCTGGTTTAGGTATCGACCGGTGGCTGCTGTATAACTTATTGGTACGCGTCTGCGCGGAGGTCTAATTAGGACAAAGTGCTCGTATTATTCTGTTTTATACTCTGCGACCTTCCAGACATGTAATTATTATTATGTATGTGCTGTAGACACGAGAACACAAACAGACTCACTGTAAAGGTTTGGTTCTGGCTTTAGCTCCGAGGCACGGGTGGGCAAACCTTTTCACTCACGGGCCACATTGGAGTACCACATTTGGCAAAGGGCCCGTCCAGATAGAGAATAAGTGACCATCAACGCGTCACATGCAGTCGTGTTGAAAATAATAACAGTGCAATGTGACTAACCAGATTATTAGTATACTTTCATTGCTACATGGCAAACAAGTTACCAGTAGGTGCAGTAGATTCTCGGAAAACAAACAAGACCCAGCATTCATGATATGCACGCTCTTAAGGCTGTGCAATTGGACAATAAGTTGAAAGGCGGCGGGCGAGCCACTCCTGAAACGAACATTTAGTTGTACACACTTTTTTTCGCATCTGTGTGGCATGGGGTCAACCATCTTGTGGCACCTTTCAGTTGCTTTGGAACCAAGATGTTGCTGGTTCACTAGTGTGTGTGGGGTGATTGTCTTGTTGAAACAGTAATTCCAAGGGCATGTCCTCTTCAGCATAAGGCAACATGACCTCTTCAAGTATTTGATCCCTGATCCCTGCTATGGGATAAAAAGGCCCAACACCATAGTAGGAGAAACATGCCCATACCATGATGCTTCACTGTCTTCACTGTGTACTGTGGCTTGAATTCAGAGTTTGGGGGTCGTGTCACAAACCGTCTGCGGCCCTTGGACCCAAAAAGAACAATTTTACTCTCTTCAGTCCACAAAATGTTCCTCCATTTCTCTTTAGGCCAGTTGATGTGTTCTATGGCAACTTGTAACCTCTTCTGCACATGCCTTTTTTTAACAGAGGGGGGGGATTCTTGTGAATAGGTTAGTGTTACACAAATGTCTTCTAACTGTCACAGTACTTACAGGTAACTCCAGACTGTCTTTGATCATCCTGGAGCTGATCATTGGCTGAGCCTTTGCCATTCTATTTGTTTTTTAATCCATTTTGATAGTTGTCTTCCGTTTTCTGCCACGCGTCTCTGGTTTTGCTCTCCATTTTAAAGCATTGGAGAACATTTTTGCTGAACAGCCAAACTTTTTTGCACCTCTTCATTTTTTCCCCTCTCCAATCAACTTTTCAATAAAAGTACGCTGTTCTTCTGAACAATGTCTTGAAGGACCCATTTTCCTCAGGCTGTCAAAGAGAAGTGCATGTTCAACAAGTGCTGGTTTCATCCTTAAATAGGGGCCACCTGATTCACACCTCTTTGTTCACAACATTGATCACTGATTGAATGCCACACTGCTATTTTTTGAACACACCCCTTTCAACTAATTGCCGAATTGCACAGCCCTAAGAGCGTGCATATCGTGAATGCTGAGTTTTGTTTGTTTTCTGAGAATCTCCTGCACCCACTGGTAACTTGTTCACCATGTAGCATAAAAATATACTAATAACAGTGATTCTTCCGGTTGGTTGCATGCACTTCCATTATTTTTAACACTTCTGTAAAGTACGACTAGTACGTGGATGACAAAACAACAACTAGGCGCAAAAATGAACACGTAACACAAAACTGTTATTTATACGTGTCCGCAAGGTATGCTGGGTAGTCCACTGTCTACAACATTATTAGCTGTGAACAAAAAAAAAAGCATACTGAGAGTATTGTGATGCCCCTCCTTGTTTACTTCCAAAATGCAACAAACACTGCAAAATGTCGGGAGCGAGAGTACCACAAGCTACCCGGCATGCCTTGCGGCAAGAATATAGGGGTGTGTTTTTGGCGTGGTTTTGTGCGTAGATATGTATTTGCATGCCCACGTGGTGCAGTTGGTATGTCACGTGTGTTGACGTGTTGTGTTGTTTGGATCGCCTTTTGTACGAGCTACAGATTACACCGGACTACTTCCTGTACGACTCAAGCGTGTCACAATAGCACAGCACGTTATGCTACCCTACGTTATGCTATGCTGCCTGATGCACGTTTATAAACCGAATATGGAAACCCCTGATGGGTCAGATTAAGACACTTGGGCAACACTGTCTGAAAACTACAACTCCCACAATGCATTTGAATACCACTAACTCAAATGACTCAGTATTATACCAAAAACAACTTTTGAACAATGTAATCTTTGAAAACACTGTTTTTTATATATATAAACTTAAGTCTAAATGTTATCATAGGTAATTTTACAATTAATTTATGAATTAAATATTGCCAACATATTTTTCTCCACTTTTGTTTCTGGTTTTTGTGACTTCTGTTCATGTAAAAATGGATTTGGAGGCAGTTGTGTGCCTCTCAAAGCAACATGTGATGCTACCAGTCTGAGGCAATTTTAGCCTAGAAAGAAGAAGAAAGTCAATAACAATACAGGCAATAACAGCTATGGTGTAAAAAGGGAGACTGGGGGAAAAAATATATATATACATTCTAATAGTATGATATTTAAGAAGGTTACATGTTTAAAAAAGAGTTATTTTTATTATTATTACTATTGTATGGCATTGTACCTGCAGACTGTGTTGGCAACACATCATAACGCAGTAGTGAAAGGGGAGAAAACCCATTCGAGTGGCGCGGTTTCATTTCCAAATCAATGCGTAGTCCGATCAATATGGTGTGTAACCACGTTAATGAATAACAAACAAACTGTCCACGCACAAACACACTAAAATATGAATATTGACAATGATCCAGTGGTCCATCATCACTATTATTCATGGTTTTTAGGATGGTTTACCCAACATCCATCAGTGGGGAGCTGCAGTAAGAAATGAGGCTTATTTGTTATTGATTTATTTACTACTTGGAGACAGAGAGCTCATAAAAGAGCAGTCATATATTAGACATGAATCATAATTCCCCGCGTCACCCTGACTTAGTCGAGAAGCAAATCGAGCGAGACGTTGGGGCAACGACAGGGAAGGAAGAAAAAAAGCTTTCTCCCGCGTGCGCTGCAACCGGTCTCTGCAGCACCGTTGTATGGAAATCTTCCCTGCAGGCTTTCTGTTATTTTTCACACTGTCACACGCCAATCAGCTTGGATCTTCGCTCAGTGCAACTTCAGCCAACTCACGTTAAAAGACGAAAAACGGATCCTCTGGGCGCCGTGCAATACGCATTTCATAATGCCTAATTGTAAACTCATTTCTTGTGTGACGAAGTCATTTTACCAAACACACAACAACAAAAAATCCCAAAATAAAACATCTAGAAGCTAAAGCATTTCTTTTGTTAATGTTACAAGAGTCTATGGTAAAAATCTAACTTGAAATGTTAAAAGCTAATAACAATAATTGGCAAATAAATTGTGATAAAACCGCTAAAAAGTTCATTTAAATGCTACAAATACACACACATTTTCAAAAGAGGATTTTAGAAAATGCCAAAAGGATCATTTAAAAGTTGCCAAAAAGATAATAATGAAACTGCTACTTAGCTTATTAAACAAACAACAATGACAAATGTTATTAAAAAAAGTTCAAAAAACATTTTTTAAAAGGCCAAAAAGCTAAAATGATGTAAAAAAATTAAAATATAAATGAAAAAACAATCTAATAAAAATGTTTAAAAAATATCAATACTTTTGAAAAAATTCCATGAAGATAAAAACATAACTGTTAAAAACCTAATTAAAAATGATTTTAAAAAATAACAAATGTACTAAAATGTAACTAAGCAATGCTAAAGACTTAATATTTAAAAAAAACCAACAACTGCGGAAAAAGCAAATTAAAATGCTGAAAATCTAATAAAAAGTGTTGAAAAGATCATAAAAAAAATCTAAAAAGATCATTTAAAAAATAACAAGAACCTAGTAATAAAATTGGTAGAAAGCATACTAAAGTGATTTTAAGGCAATAAAAATGCTAAACAGATCATCTAACAAATGCTAAAATGCTAATTTAAAAAACAGCTAAAAAGCTAATAACACAAATGCTATAAGGCTAAAAAAAATTGCTAAAAAGATATTAACTGTGCTAAAAATGCTAATAAGAAATCCTAAAGCATAATTTTAAATGGCTAATTAACACAATGCTAAAAACTAATTAAAAAACCGAAAAGCTCAATACACTATAACACTAAAAACCTGGAGGACTGAAAATGTCGGGGTGCATGATGTCACATGACTTCAGATCAGCAAGCATCAAAGAATGAACATCTTTCCTGTAGAGGTATTTTTGGGGACACTTATTTGGGGACACAGGAGAAAAACAAACTATGGGTGATCACTTTTCTTTTCAGTGGTTAGCTTCTTTTTACACTTGTAATTAATTATGTTCACTATTGTAGAACAATGACAGAACAACAGATACTGCTCATTCCGTTATTTCCTGTGGGAAAATATATTATAATTATGTATTATAATAATGTATATATTGTAATAATATTATATGTTATTATATTAATGTATATATTTCGTTATTTTAAGCCTTTAAAACAAGAGAGAAATCAAAGACACCCCAAAAGTGAAAGTGAAAAAATGATGCAGCAGACTGGTCCATTTTGCCAAAATGTCCTTGTAGCAACTCCAAATGATTCTCAGTAGTTTGTGTGGCCCCCACGTGCTTGTACGCATGCCTGACAACGTCGGGGCATGCTCCTAATGAGACCTCGGATGGTGTCCTGGGGGATCTCCTCCCAGATCTGGACCAGGCCATCACTGAGCTCCTGGACAGTCTGAGGAGCAACCTGGCAGCACCGGATGGACCTAAACATAATGTCCCAGAGGTGTTCTATTGGGTTTAGGTCAGGTGAACGTGGGGGCCAGTCAATGGTATCACTTCCTTCATCCTCCAGGAACTGTCCGCATACTCTAGCCACATGAGGTCGGGCATTGTCGTGGACCAGGAGGAACCCAGGTCCCACTGGACCAGCGTAGGTTCTGACACTGGGTCCAAGGATTTCCTCCCGATACCTAATAGCAGTCAGGGTGCCATTATCTAACCTGTAGAGGTTTGTGCGTCCTTCCAGGGATAGGCCTCACCAGACTATCACTGACCCACCACCAAACCGGTCATGCTGAATGATATTGCAGGCAGCATAACGTCGGCATCTCCACGACATCTCCAGATCCTTTCACATCTGTCGCATGTGCTCAGGTTGAACCCGCTCAAATCGGTGAAAAGCACAGGGCGCCAGTGGCGTAGTTGCCAATTCTGGTCTATGGCAAATGCCAATCGAGCTCTGCGGTGCTGGGCAGTGAGTACAGGGCCCAGTAGTGGCAGTTCTCATCCTGTTCCTCCTTGCACAAAGGAGCAGATACCGATCCTGCTGAGGGTATAAGAACCTTCTACGGCCCTGTCCAGCTCTCCTGGAGTAACTACCTGTCTCCTGGAAGAATCTCCTCCATGCTCTTGAGACTGTGCTGGGAGACACAGCAAGCCTTCTTGCAACAGTACATATTGATGTGCCATCCTGGAGAAGTTGGACTACTTGTGCAACCTCTGTAGTGTCCAGGTAGCGCACCATGCTATCAACAGAGATGTTGATCCAAGCCAAATGAAAAACTACAGCAGTAGAAAGTCAGTCAGTAAAAAATCAACCAAAAGTCAGTGGCCTCAACCTGTTTTGGGGTCTGTCTCATTGTTGCCCCTCTGATGCTCCTGTTGTTGGTTTCATTAAAAACAAAGCACTAATTAACAACCCCCTCTGCTACTTAACTGAACACATCAATATCCCAGAAGTTTGACTAATAGGTTACTATACTTTTTTTTGAGTCGTGTATTTGTGACATACACAAATTACCTTTGCACTACAACGCACACACACACACTCTGCGGCCTTGTGCGGGCACCGCTGTGTGCTGAACATACACAACATGCTAAACTAACACAGCGGCGCTGTTAACGGCTGTGCTTATGACAACTAAACTAACAATAACAACAATTATTAAAAAAATATATTTTAAAATAATTCAATTATGTATTTATTTTAATTATTATATATAGTTTTACACGTTATTTTTATATTTTATATATTTTTTCAGTATGTATTTTGTAAGGATATACTTTCAAAATAATTGGAAAGTATTTCATAAATGAATTATTATAGATTAAACAGTATAACATATCATAAAAATGATATCTATCATTTAAAAACTATACATAAATGATAACAAAACATCCAATACAAAAATGTGGACAAAAAATAAATAATTATATTATATATTAGATACATCTTCTATGTTTTAATATTATCATACAGTAACAAATATGGTATATTATTGTTACAATATTGTTATATGATTGAGTGAATTTTTCAGTGCATTAATATTAATGACAAAATGTAATGATATAAAGATGATATGTACAGTATGTGTTTATGTCATTATGTAAATATACATATTTTATAAATTAACTTATAATAAATTATAATGTATGTCTAACATATGATAATATTATATATAAAATTGTATAATTAACCCTCAGCTTCCCTGGGAAAGTCTACTCCAGGGTGCTGGAGAGAAGGGCACGACCGTTAGTCGAACCTCGGTTACAGGAGCTGCAATGTGGTTTT
>QODF01000161.1:231376-263185 GCA_024372805.1 Oostethus manadensis
ATAAGCGGAGGAAAATTGAATGGAATGTATAACTAATACAATTATTTATACCTAAACTAATTACAGCCAATTGAAAAGGAAGTTATTTAAAATATTAAATTATATTTTAAAATATTAACAAATATTATTATTATATATTACATATAGTATTATATATAATAATATTAATATAATGCTTGTTTGTCTATATGTGCCCGGTGATTGACTGGTGACCAGTCCAGGGTGTACCCCGCCTCCCGCCCAAAGCCAGCTGGGATAGGCTCCAGCATACCCGCAACCCTAATGAGGATAAGCGGCATAGAAAATGAAATATTAATATAATAATTACCATATATTTTTGTGAATTTCCCAGCCCGCATTTACATTTTGAAATGTAAGTGGGCGTTGGTACAATCTGATTTAAAAAGACCCCCCTGTTTCTAAAAGTACTTTATGTGTCTTGCAGTGTTACCTCTGCAAAGGAAAGCGAGCAAGAGTGAGTTTGAAAGTGGCAGCTCTTTATCTGGTCTAAATGTCTCCATTAGCATCCATCGGCGGTCCGCTCCACCCCCTTCCACTGAAGACATTAAAGGGACAGCTACAAGGGGGGCTTCATGTTATTCTTTTAATTACGGCAGCCAAAGGCCCTCGATTGTGCCGTCTAAAGATAGACGGCCCGCTGCGTTGTGGTCTGCGAGGCTGTGGAAGTGGATTACGCGGGCTTTAACATCAAGACCGCCTCTGACCAAACCCAATGGGGGGGGATGTTGGCCCGTCTGTTTGACCAGCTGACTCCTGTAAAATAGCAATCAGTGGCTCCTGTGGCTCTAGACGCTAGAAGTGCTCCAGTGGTGCCAGGCGGTGAGCTGGGGGAGGGCCGGGGGGGAAGGGGATGCATGTCTGGATGTGCTCGTCACGCTGTCATAATAATAAACATATTGTTAGATCCGTACCGCCAAAGTCAACCTTAGTATGTTTGGAAAGGTACAATACTGTTTGTATTGGGTGCACTGGGAATGGAAAGTCATGCAAACAAGTCCAATAAGTGCAATAATTTCCCCGTGTTCTGGAAATAAAGGCATTATGGCTATACAGTATGTTTACACAGCACAAAACACATTGCTGGCTGTGGGATGTGACTAATTCCTGGAAGGGTTGCCGCCGTCATAAATTTACAATCTAGCTGCAGATTAGTGTACAGTATCAGCTCCAAAAACGCTGATGAATAGTGAACAAAAAATGGACAGTCTGAAATGACCACACGCTGGTGATGCTCCATGCGTGTTCAGCCCGTTTCACACGGAAATCCTGCAGAATCAGCTAACAAGTTATTTGACATTTATATTTACACAGAAGCCAGCATACTGACACAGCAACACGGCATCCAAAAACCACATAACTACACGCATGACGCTTCTAAAATGTACATCCCTGACCCCGGCACTCCGCGGCGAATTTTCACACAAGCGCTATCCCACCTCTGTTAAAGTACAGCCTGCCAATATTGACTACCCCCTACAACACACAGCAGCAAGACCACCGTCTCTGTGGTGATAGGTCTGGGGCTGCACGACTACTGATGCCACTGGGAAGCTGCGGTTCACCGCAGGGGGAAGAAGAATTCCAACAAGAAATGGCTCACACGCAGCCATAATATCTACACCTCACGGCGGGCGTCCCCAAATCGAGGAGACATTGGCGGTAAAATGACGGGAATCTAGCAGTCACTCGTGAATTCCGGCAAAGTAGGATTCAAAATTAATAAATGGAATAATTTCGTAGTTAAAGCATAAAAACCTGTTAATGGCTTTCTAAACACAATTATTACCTCTATTAGTGAACGCTAGACACAAAATAACACCCCTATAGTCACCTTTGCACTCGTATTACCCGATGTAGTAGATAGAAGCGCAGTAAAATAAGCTACATAGGACATAAATAAGACATGAAGCGACGTGGGCAATAAAGAGTTGAGTTTTAGCTGGCGTCCAACACCAAAGTGGAGCCCCTGCATGATGACTATTGTTATTACTGTATGTTTCTAATGTGCCTGGTACGATGTACGGTACATAATTGTCAAATAAAAGGCTGGCTGGTGTTGGTAGCGACACCTAGTGGCCAACGTACGCGACACTTCATCAGCGTCTTCTATTGCCTCTTATTTGTATTTGAGTTCAATTAGAACGTGCTTGTGCTGAGAAATGCTTAATTTAAGCCGCTGGTTCTCAGTTGGTTTCTGTCCTGCCCCCACCGGGGGACAGAAATCCTTCCCCGTCGCCCCTGGATTTGAAAAACTATTAGGAAAACCGATCATATCGGTTTATCTATCGGTACCGTGCAAACCCAACTCCACGCTGATGCCAGCAAATTGCAAGAAAATGGAGAGCAGTGGAGCATACCAGCATATTCAAGAGTCAAATTGCATGCTGGGTATGACAAATTCCTACATGTTGGCAGCTCTGACGAATATTGAAAGTCCTCCCACACACCCCCTCTGACAGTTCACGCCCCCCCCAGCAGGGCCCCGCCCCACTACTACTAAGAATACGTAACATTTGCTTAAATATGCATTTTATTTTGACCCTAGTGTGTGTAAGTGGCATAGAAAATGGAGGGATGGATGTTTTCTTTTGCTAATAATAGGCAGTCGTCAACTACTAAACAGCCATTTATTAGTCATTCATTTTAGGAAAAACTGCAATAGCGTGAGGGAGCGACGGGCGGCTGCAAAATCATAATTACGAGCAGACAATTTACAAGAAATGAACATAGTTGGAAAAGCTAAATGACATTTTTTTAAATCAAAATATGGGGAGAAAAAAGTCACACTTTTACGAGAACAAACTTGCAATATGAGAAATAAAATCATAAAAAAACAAATTTTTGGAAAAGTGGTTTGGGGGGAAAAGTTATAATAGTATGGGAATAAAGTCATACTGTTATGGGGGGGGGGGGATCCATCATTTCATTCATCCCCCAAAAATATTTGAGAAAAAAGTTGAAATATTTGGAAAATGGGGGAAAAAAAACATCAATCAAATAAGAATAACACAAATAAAAATAACAACACGACAAAGCTGAGCTGCATTCTTTTCTGAGCTTTCATTTTTCACTATGTGGCTGGGAAGGTTTGGACACCCCTGTTGCATGGCAAGGCACCCCCCCGGCACCCCCCCCGGCCCATTTGGGGATGGTCATAATGGAGAGCGCAAGCAAAACCATCCATCACCGCTGACACAAACACGGGGGGGTCCAGCAGGACATCGCAGCCGGGAAAAGCCAGTCCGGTGCCGCACTGGTCTTGCTTGCGCGACTTTTCAAACTCACACCGACGAGTAAGTGCAGCCGCGCCGTGGCTCGGATGCCATCCCTCCCGCCGTCTGCGCACACGCACCGCACGCAGCGGAGGTGCCCCCCACCCCCCGCGGGCTTCCCATCTATGGGCATTTTTAGCACCATCCTGCAACTTGCGTGAACAAAGAGCATCAGAGGAACTTTGAACCGCACCTACCTCAGCAAGAAAAACCCACCCGGGACTCCAACGGGAGCGCAGGAGATAAGCGGCCAATCCCAAACCAAGCCGGGTTCGCTCGGGTGCTGCAGTCCAAGTCCACTCACACGGTACCGAGGAGGAGGAGGACGGGTGGACACCTTCTGCCGCCTCTGCGAGCCGCAGATTGGGAGCGACCGGGAGGGGGGGACGTCCAAAGACGCACGGAAAGAGAGAGTGCGCCAGGATTGGGCAGCGAGGCGGTGACGCGCCAGCAGGTGACTCCTCCGCCGAATAAATAGTCCTACCAAGTAGACGGTCCAATCCGGCTGGGGATGGGATTTGTGGCTCTTGGAGGGGAGCCGGATCTTGGTTTCAAAGAGCTGTTCCAAAAACTGGCTCATTCTGATATTACGTTTTGGCCTCAACTGCTTTTATGCGGGAAAACAATCCCTGGGACAGTTTTCCTTATTCTGAAATTCCCATTATAACCTTATCGGACATGATTGATCTACATTATCGGCTGAAAATAATTCCTACACGCGTGAAACGTTTGTGCAAATCGGAGTTGCAATTATAAGACAGGTGCATTGCAAACAAACATGTACAGAAAGAAAATATGTTTTTTTTGCACTAACCTCACGTCGGATGTAATTGAGGTTCAAGGTGAAAATCAGAGTGAGACATTTCCAAAGATCATTTATGCAAGGGGTGTCCAAACTTTTCACATATGGGAGAAAATCAAAGCATGCAGCGGCCACGTTTACATTTTTTTACACCAAGCCGTGTACTTAGATATGCTAACATGTTTTTTTTATATAATAATTACACAACAGTCTGCATGAAAGTATATTATTAGTATGAATGAACCTTTTTCTACTTATCTTATGCCTTTTTACTGTTTTATTTGATTTGACCAATATTCATGTCTCCCAGATCACAGTAGCTGTAGTTGTCCAGTCATCTGGAAGGACTTCCTGGCCACCCATAGCCTGTTTCAACTCCTTCCTAAAAGTCATGCAACACTCTTCCTTTTTCAGCTTCCACCATTTCGTCCTCTGCTCTGCCTTCACCCTCTTCATCCTTCTCACCACTAGAGTCATCCTACACACCTCCATCCTATGCTGTCTGGCTACACTGTCACCTCCCACTGCTTTGCAGTCACTGACCTCCTCCAGGTTACACCTTCCACCCAAGATGTAGTCTACCTGTGTGCTCCTACCTCCACTCTTGTAGGTCACCCTATGTTCCTGTCTCTTCTGGAAGAAAGTATTCACTACAGCCATTTCCATCCTTTTTGCAAAGTCGACCACCATTTGTCCTTCTGCGTTCCTCTCCTGGACACCAAACTTGCCCATCACCTCCTCATCATCACTGTTTCCTGCACCAACATGTCCATTTAGTGTCCGCACCGATGACAACCTTTTGACAGCACGCTTGTCAAAGATCCTGTGTATATAAAGAGTTTAAAGATAACTGTTATGCAGTATAATCCTAGTATTGGATATGCTTATTGCACTTGAGGAGGTGTGCAGTGAGCGTACACAATTTTGTTTTCAGGATACGATACATCCTTGCTTTTCCAGGACCACCAGAGAATGGAATGTGATGGCAGCAAGTAATTGAGATCCAAAACGGCGCTCGCTCCCCTCATCCTCCAAACCCCGCTACCCCGACAGCGACTCTGGTGCATTCAAGGACCGGCAAACAAAATGCGGAATCTCAACGCATTGCAAAAAAACATTATCAGTGCAGCATAAGAACATGGACTATTTTTTATGATTACATATTTATACATTACGGGGTGATTAAGATGTATTTTCTGCTGAAATATATGAAAAAAAGTTAGGGGGAAAAAAAGTTTTTAACCGTAAGTCCATGAATGATCCGCTGCATTTACAAATTGAACAAAAACAAAAGAAAACAAAGTTAATCAGCCTAACTTGAAGAGTTTGGACACCTGTCTGTGATGTACTTATAAATATTCCCTCATATTCCTTTTGTCACAAGCCGAATAGAGCGCTAATCCTAGCAGGAATGTGTATAAGCCAATTACATCTGGCTGCAGGCAAGGACCTGACCAATGTGGAGGCCTCGTGCATGGAGCTTCCTGCTCAGTTGCACTGCACGCTTCCCATCGCCTGCACACACACACACGCATGCTGCATTTTGAGAAAACACACACACACAGGACTTGTCACAGGCATGCACGAATGGGACATCTCTCTCGGATATGCACGGTTACATAATCGGGTGTCTGCTGTGGATGGGGAAGACTGCTGATCTGGTGAGATGGCGCTTCCACGTTCACGAGTGCAGCACCTGGAAGTAACGGATACATAAGCAGCACAAAACACTGACGTGAAAGAGTAGGTAAAGATTTATGGGCAAAATGGGGAGGTGGACACAAACTCACTTTTCCCCACAAAAGCCGCCCGACTTTCCTGCAATTTCACACCGTCTGACTCTCGGAGAGCTGCATGAACACGCTGATAACCGAGACGCCGCGGAGAGGCCACGGGTCCACCTCCACCTTGACAGCCTCCACCGCGTCCTCCTCATCTTGCAGCGCCACAAGCCAATCTCTAGCGTGTCAACAGGATATCAGATGGCCAGGAAATAAGGTGGAAATACGTATTGCTCTGCTTGATGCGGAAACGTGTGCACGTGTTAAACCAAAAGACTCTTCTAGTGGTTACTTGGGAGGATTATGGGCAAACTTTATTGCACTGGGAGAAGCTTCATTGTAATTCCATCAAAGGCAAATGCGTAACCGCTGAAAGTGTAGGGTTGTATTTGGTTCTGAGTAAAGATTGCCCACAGAAACCAACTTGTCTTTTGTAGGGATGTAAATCTCTTTGTCGTAGACCTTTCTATTCAAATCTGGATACACAGGTTTAGACGCCATGCGAAAACAATAAACAGTACAGTGCAGCCTCGACTTACCAAAACCTTATTACGTGAAAAAGTCATAATCCAAATCGGGCTTCGAAGACATTTTTGTCCCGTTTAACAAAAAAATATTCAAAATACGAATATGAAAATCAAAAGTGACGCCCCGAAGTTTGAATGTACGGCACCGCCATACAAGCTGCCCTCCCCTGGGGCGGTAATGCACCAAACTAATGGAAGCCAACCGCCGTAAAACCGAAGAAGAAGAAGCTGCTCTCCCATTGGTTGTCTCGGTTATCCCCCACCATCCTCTTTCTCCTGACGGTGGCCAATCACAGGGTCCCTTTGCTCAGCGTGCCGAAAAGCTCCCACCCATTGTTAGAAATTAAAAGGAATTACGCCGTTGATATGGTTATTTTTGACTTGTAATACAAAAATTCTAAAATACGAAAGTCCCTCCGGAATGAATTCATGTCGTATTGTGAGGTTCCCCTGTATTTGAAAAACAGAACGATTAGATACAAATAAATTCTACTGTTAATGTTTGTGAACGTAGATGTTAATCTTACATTATGAAAAATGTGGTAATTATATGAAAGTGGCATTTTTACAGTACTTTACGTACTTTTCATACCCAAGCATGCTGTAAGCCATTGGCAACAATAACAGAATTACATGTCAAATGTATTTATTATTTAGACATAGACCAAAAAAGTCTTGACAAATGAACATGGGATCCCTATTTTACATTCTATATTTCATATCTATATTTTTACACCATGGTTCTGATTGATTTTCCATCATTTTCATGTCGTTTTTCTTCTAAATGCACCCAATGGGAAACTAAGCACAGACGTTCAGTTGTATGTATCGATTGAGTAAGCCATGCGATGGGACACACCTGTCATTCACCTGGAAAAAAAACGCTGAACTGTTGCTCTCTCGTTGTCTTCTGGCGTCAAACCCAAACTTTCCAGTGAGAGCCGCATACTGGAAAATGAAGGGACGTAAGAGCCACTTTGATATATGCTGAGAAGTTGCACATATTTCGAGAAAAAACCTGTCTCAGCTTTGTGATGTTCTGTAGGTGAAAAAGCATATTATTACTATCTACTTCACTCTTTGTTCTTCTTTTTCACGTTTGTTTTTATTTTGTTTGAAAAAATTCAACGTTCTTCTTAAATCCTCTTTGAACTTTTATTCTCGTAATATTATAACTTCGTCCCCAACCTATTTCTGGGAAACACCTCCAAAGGTGGTAGAGAAGGACTGAGCCAAGATCCTGTGACTGAGGAAGGCCGTTGTGGTTGACGTGGCAATACCGAGTGACTGCAACTTCAGGAAAAAGGAACATGAGAAACTGCAGAAATACCAAGGGCTCAGAGAGGAGCTGGACGGGCCTGGAGGGTAAACGCTGAGCGACTACTGACTCTGACAGGGAAGCGTAGAGTGGGTTGGTCAACTGTGCCAAACTGGACAGTCATTGGATAAATGCTGGGTGTTTCCCGCCCATCGGATGCACAGAATCTCTGGGGGTCTATGGGGCATTGGGCTGGCCCGGATGCTCGGCTTCTGCATGATGATTGGATAATCTGCCTGAGGCGCGATCCCTTTTTCCGTGAGTTTTTCATTTCTTTGTTCTGAACTGTTTTGGGGACTGTCTTTGCTAAAAACACCAAGGAACAGAGATACAGTCTGCCTCTGATACAGTATGTAGCCTGTTCTGTCAATAGAGGGTTTTCTTCAGCATGCCGGTCTGCAGTACCTCATAGAGCGTTTAGCTTTATAGTCGACCTGCTTCAAGCCGCATTTCTGGAGTTAATTTAATTTTCGGAAGAGCGCAAAAAAGGCTTTCCCCCATCTATTGTCAGTAATGTTGTTCCCAGAGCGGCACAGTGAGAAGCACTTGCCTTTGATTTCCTGCAGCAGCTCAGCAAGCAGAGTTGCTGCTCGTACTCGTATATGTGCTTGGAGTGCTCCACGTGTGTGCACACGGCTTGTGAACAGCACCCCTGTGTTGAATTATCCCGGCCTGTACCTCATCAGGTGCTCGCACTCCATCACCTGCAGCTGTCCTTCTGGCTGTTTCCCATACCTCCTTACATGGGCATCTCCTCATGCCACTCTTCACGTGAGTAAAAAGGCCTTCATCTAGTTGCTAGTTTGACATTCATAACTGCACAACTTTTTATCTCAGTGCATGTGCACAGACGAAGATTGAAGTGACTCAACAAGTTCCATCGTCTGAGATGATCTCTGATGGTGGAAAACCACAACACTGGTCAAAGATCTTCTACATGACACGAGAGCTCTGCTGTTTTTACAAACAAACTGCAAAAATGCAAGTCAAAGATCCTCAATATCAGTGTTTCAACTGGTGGGTCAGGACCCAGAAGTGGGTCACAAATCCATTCTGGGTTTGTTGCAGGTTATTAATATATATATTATTATTATCATAAGTAAATTTAGTCATCTTCCTCATTGGTATTCGATTATTGCACTGTTATAAGTCAATTATGAGACCTTATAAGTCAAACATCTCATTTTGCAGCCTTATCTAGTTCTTTTTTTATGTTTAATTTTGGTTTATGCATTATTTGTATGCATGAAGACATCAAGATCTTCCTCACTTCCTTGACAAAATTCTTCTAAAGTGCACTTTGGAAATGCAATTGTGTGTTTTAATCATTCAAGAGAGGAAAGGTGATTTTAAAAAAGGGTTGCAAATCAAATAATGAAGGAATGAATGGATATAAAAATGACAATGACTTCAATAAAAAAGGTAAAAACTATAAATAAAATAAAAAAAGAATTAAATCAATACAAAATTACAATGGCTTAGATACAAGTGTAGAAAATATGTATAAAAATAAAAATGGCTAAGTAAAAGTGTAAAAATAAATACAAATAAATTAACATTTTTAAAGACTTAAGTAAAAAAAGTGGGTCGCGGCTTAAAGACCATTGGCAAATGTGGGTTCAGGGTTAAGACCTTTTGAGAGCCCCTGTTCTATGTGACAAGATCGGTCTGTTGTTTTTAGGAATCCTCCAAGTTCTGAACTGAACTTGCTGCAAAAACACTCGTCAAAGATCCTCCCTGCTATACGACAGAAGGGCTCTGCTCTTTTTAAAGAACCTACAACAAAACTTCAGTCAAAGATCTTAAACATGACAAGAACACTCTGCTGTTTTTAAGAACCAACTGCAAAAACGCTAGTCAAAGATCCTCTCTACGACAATGTCAGTACTGTAAAAAAAAGGCTTGTCAAATACAAGATCAGCTTCATTTATCCCACATTGCTGTGGTAGAAAATGTATAAATGGGATCAAACAAAAACGGCTACAAATAAAAAAGGATGAGAGTAATAAATAACACAAAAAGAAAAGATCCTCTATATAGGGGGTTCTCAAACGACCTCAACCTGGGCCCTAATTATCCAATGGTCATAATTACATGTCCATAGAAGTCTGAGAAAATACATTTCACTCCACATTACAGATAACTAAAATATTGCAAAATAGTAAACAAAAAAAAAAATCCCACATTGGCTAAATATTAGATATTGTAATGTAAGTCTTGACTATCTGTCTGCGACCCACCCAGACTGGAACCACGACCCATTTGGGTCCCGACTTACCAGTTGAGAACCACTGCTCCATATGACAGGAGCACTGTGCTGTTTATAAAAACGTACACTAGTCAAAGATCCTCTATATGCCACCGCTGTGTTTTAGGATCTGCTGCTTTGGTGTCCGAATTGCGGCCCAGGGGAAAATTCTAAAAATATGATTTAACAAAAAAACAAACAAAAAAACAGCAGTAAAAAAAAAAAAATAATTTAACTAATCATTTTATAAGAATGATGAATCTCATCATTTAATTAGAATAATTTGATATTAAAGGGGAAAGTGTTATAAATAAAGTGTTAAAAATAAATTTGAAATACAGTATATACATAAAAAATTCATTAAAAAAATCATAATACAAGAAACAAAAAATAATAAAGTTGTAATTTTTGTAAATTTAGGTTGGGAAAAAAGTTTTAAGTTATAACTATAACGTCAAAATATTATTGGGAGGGCGGGGGGCAACAATTTTGCAAAACCAAAGTCAAAATATTAAGAGAAAAAAGTTTAATTCTAACGAGAACAAAAGTTAAAATTAAAATATGAAATAAAAAATATATAAAAATAATAACATGGTTCAAGAAAAATATTTTGTTTTTTATTAAGTTGTACGAATATGAGAAAAAATTATGTTATTTTTCATATTCATTTTTGGAACATTTTTGGAAATTTAAGTTGGGTAAAAAGTTATAATAAGTCAAAATAAAAAAATCATAATATATAAAAAATAAAACTTACAAAGACCATCAAAAAAGAAGGTTGAAGTATTTGGAAAATTAAAAAAAAAATGCAGAAATGGGGGAAAAACAGCAAAGATTATACTAGTAATAGGCTAATATAGGCTAATATACGAGCAGAGATCCAATGCTGCCTCTGACCACCACAGAGAGCCAGAGGACACCTGAGCTCAGAGCCCAGAGGGAAGCTGGCATCATTGCAGGGCCCCAATGAATGCGTTGCTCAGACGCAATGCCTTATGGGAAAACTCAAGAGATGTTTTTTTTTTTTTTAAACTCATATTGGTGTACATTTCCCAGGTATACCTGTTGAATGTTAAGTTGCTGTGTGATGAGTGTAGTGCTGTTTGTAAGATGACACCGTGAGACTGTTTATTGTTATACTGTTATATATACTGACCTCCTGCGGTTCACAATGGGTCGATAAGTTCGTTGTGAGTGCACTGATAGCACGTGATTGGCTGATGCCAAGGAAAGTACTACAGTTTCCTCACTGACTGGCGAGCGGCACAGTATTCAAGCAATCAGTAGTAAAGGAGAGGTTACAATTTAGCCACAGCGTATTTAATTTGCATGTAATTTTTGCTATGCTGTGCTGCGATGTGGCCGAGCAAGCGCATCCAAAAGCTATTTCCATCTTCTGGAGCAACTTTACGAGCTGCACAAGATGTCAAATCTCCTCTTCATTAAATCAGAGTAGCTTCCGAAGCCCACCAAGGAGCGACGGCACCGGCAAGCCCGTTCTTCTCCACCGGACCATCTGCCTCCCGTCAGCAGGTCCCCCGTCGGAACAAAGGCCAGATTATCAAGAGTCTTTAAAGACGACGGAGGCACTAGCTAATTAATAAACATCATCAACGCTTTGGCTCATCCCTTTTCAATTGAGACAGAAAGATCTCATTACTGCGCGACCTCTCTCGTTTGGATCCTCAAAGTCAAACAACTTCCCCAAAATAATCCTTTCTGTTCTCACGAGATGGACCACAAGCATTTCTGTTGAGCTCCTCGAGGCGGAAAAACCAGCGCTCCCCTAATCCAGCAACGCCAGGTCAGTGTTAGAATATAACCCGCGATCGGTCAATACATGCACACAAAAAATGGCCGCCCGCTGCAAGTCGGGGGCCGGGCGGTTCAAAGCTCTCAGGGGATGAGAGTGCGTGTGCGCGATAAGGAATGCGAGTGTGCCACAGCGAGGAAACCAAAGCAGAAAAACAAGAAGGGAAGGATGGATCGCCGCAGACACGGCATCACTTTGGACTTTTGAGGCCTTATAAGTACCGCGTGAAACCGCAAGACTATCATCCTTTTTGCCTCCGCAGCAGATTCTTGGCTGAGCTCTGCGATGACACCTCCAGATGTTCACTAAAAACATCCACACAGGGTGGATGATGAAGATCAGCAAAGAAAGAGACACACGCCAATGCCGTCGTCATGATGAAGGAGGAGCACATCTGGTCCTGGTTGTTAGTTTCACGTTAGCTCCTGGTGCAGGAATCATCAAGAGGCCAGCCAGCCGGGCTTAATGCTGGATCATGGAGCTTTGATGGAATTGGGGAGGGCGGCGGGTGGAAGCTCATTAGATGGCATACACCATGTGATGGTCATGAGGTCTTTGAATGTAAAGGTCTACATCAAAATAAGAGGCGTCCAAGTGTTTTCCAGCGAAGGTCACGTACCGGAATCTGAAAGGACGCGAGGCCCACTTTGGTATGCTGAGAGGGTATAGACGTAGATACTGTATCTTTAAACACACAAGCCTCTCCGCTTCGGGATCTGCAGTAGGTGAAAAAGTGGATTATCAAGTATGCTCTTTTTTCCCTGCCCCTGCAAATATTTCATCTTTGTAATGTTAAAATTTTGTTCTGTAATGTTTTGGCTTTATTCCCATAATATTATACCTTTTCACTAACCTCATATTCCCCAGATACAATAACTTCATTTATTTTTGGTTCTCCTAATATTACAACTTTAAACAAAGCATATTTAAAAATATATATTTGTAACTGAAATTAAATCTTTCCTCAAAATAGACTTTTTTTACGTAAAAAAAAAATCTTGCTAGAATACTACTTTTTTCCTCTTAATATTTAGACTTTATTCTCATATTACAGATTTTTTCCATTTCTGTTTTTTCCCTTTAATTAGGACTTTAATACTTTTGTTATTTATTTTGACTTTATCTCGCAACATTCTAATATTTTTTCGCAACCTTCTTTTCCAAAAAAATACGTTGATTGATTTGTTCTAATTTATTTTGTGCTACTAAAATTATGTCATTTTTCTTCATAACACTTATGTTTTATCTTTAGACTCTAACTTATATTAAATGTAATATCTTGACATTGTTTTTGTTATTTATTTTCATTTCTGCCATTTTTTAAAATTATAACTATAATCATATTATTATTTTTTTTTACTTTATTCTTGCAACATTATAATAATAATTTATTAATTTATAATTTAAGTGGTAATATTACATTTGACAAAGGTCACAAAAGTCCCCCCATTTCATAGCTGTCTCAGGCAGTGCCTGTAACATAAAATGTATGAATTTATGACTTTATTGTTGTAATATTATAAGTTTTTTCTTGGTAAACTATTTTTTGAAAATTTGCAACTTTATTCTGAAAATCTGAGATTATCTGAACACTCCATTGTAACAGGCATTGCCTGAGACAGCTATGAAAAGGGGGGACTTATGCTGTGAGAAGGGCTAGCCATGCTAATCAGTTTGTGCCCTCTGACACGTAACATTGCCACTTTTCTCTCGTAATATTACGACTTTATTCCCTTAAATTCACACCGTTTTTGTCGTTGAAAGGTACAACTTTTTTCTCAAAAATGTACGACTTTTTTCTCGTAAAATCAAATGTTTTTCCCTAAAAGTTATGACTTTATTCTCATAGTCAGATTGTTTTTGTTTTTATATTATTATTATTTTTAAATATTATTATGACTTTAAAAATCACGCCTTTCTTTCTTTATTTTAAATGCATGCTACTAAAAGGATGTTGTCCTCATAAAAGCACATGATTCTATAAAGTTATATTCGTCATGAGATTAAAAAATTTTCTCTGATTATTTCAATCAAATCTTGTAAAATGACTGCTGATTTTTCCATTTTTGCTGTTTTTTCAGCTTCCTGCAACACAAACACTTGGCAGTTTGGATATATTTGTTAAAGTTTATATAATGAGAGATACAGTACATATCTTAAACTGCAAACAATTAACATTTATTCCCACACAGAAATACCAAAAACTGGTATGGTGCGGTGGTGGGACGGAGTATTGATGGAAATAAATCCAGGTTGGATTTGAAACCAAAACAGGCAGATGCAATAAGGCCGTCTGGTATGTCCTACAAGAACATCCAAACCTTTATTGAGCCGAGGCACGTAGTTTACACGACAACGCCTCCAGACACACCGCCAAACTAAAACGTGGCAGCCGGTGGACTGACAGGTCGAATAATACCTTCTGCCATTTTCTGGACGAGCGTTGGATTGTTGTGCCTGTCACTACAGATCTTTACGAGGATCTTCTATCCTACAGTATGTGTAAATATTTCGGTAGTGGTGGGTGGAAGGGAACTTCCATTCTTGGCAGGATTAACGTGGCGTTTGCAAAACACACACACAGTTTGTGCCACACAGATAATATCGACAAATGCAAATATCTATCGTTACCTTTTGTGTCCGCCACATCACGCTCGTTATTAATGCCTTCTGTTTTGCATAGCGGTTGCAAAGCGAGAAGCTAGGCCATGCTTGTGGGGCCAAAGGACTCCACTTGAACGTACTGGTGTGTAAAAATCATGTGGTGTCCAATCACCAGTTGCGATCGCTGACATGTGTCGGTGACTGCAAGGTTTTATTTGCCACATTTTCCTCAACTCCTACTCTTCTCTTTGAAGTATTTCTTCTATCCTGTGAACTCCCAACAGAGGAGCAGTTTCAGCAGTTTTTCAGAATTTGATGAATTGCCGTCAGTAATGTTACACTGACGAGACATTACCTTACATGACATTACCTTACAACTGCATGGAGTCAGCCTTGGCATGTCTGACACGGTAGAGTTAAAAATATCCTCCCATTCCGTGTGGAAGTGGTACGTTTTTGGCGTCTTACTTTGTTTAGTAAGTTTAACAGAAATAAACTGGAGGTTAACCTGTTAGCCAGTCTGTGCGTTAGTACTGCGCAAAAAATAACAGGCCTGTAAAGGTAGGGGTGTTATGTCTTGTCTAGTGGGCTCCAATAATGGTAAAATCCGTTACCCGTAAAACCCAAAATGATTCCATTTATTAATATTTGATCCTAATATGCAAAAATATGCTGCCAGGTCTGGAAACCAATTAACCGCCATAAACAGAAACAACAAATGTTCAAGGCAAAATCATTCAATAATTTTGAAAGTTTTGAAGTCAAAAGTAACGGACCAGTACCAGTACCAGTATGTACACCTCGGATTGATACCAAAACTTGACCCATCACTAATTCAAATCATATATTCTCATAATATTCAAGTAGTTGGGGTCATATCAGTGTTTTCATTACATTCATAAATAAAGAAAACATAAATTTTCACCTCAATTGCTCCTAAAACTTTAATCAACTTCCATGAAAATGTTAGTCAGCTGAAAAAAAGGATGAAATATCTCGCTTTACCGAGAGAATGAAAAAAGCAAACGTGCGGAGGTGAAATGTTTGTGGTGCTTGTTAGGGCGAACATAGAGATGCTCCAAATTGTTGCCGTGCGAGCGTCCCAATTAGCTAAGATGCTCGGCGCGCTCGGCCCCCCCTGTGCCAATCATCGTCATGTCGTCTCTGCAGACGCATTAGGCAAATTTAGTGCACAATTAAAAGAAAGTAAAAAAACAAATAAATCATGCATGCTCATTTCCACCTCATTCTGCCATGACAGGTTTTTCATATCCGATTATGTTTAGCACTTGGGCTCGTTATTATTACTTACACTATTTATTCACGTTGGTGCAAATCTGGACAAAGATTGTTTGCACACTTTAACAGCATTTTTGGGGGAGATTTTTCTGACTTTCTCGGTGAATATTGCGTGCATTTTCAAGGCAAACTGCAGGCATAAGCATGAGTTGAGCGTCAATGGAGGTGTCCAATGGTGTCACACCTTACTATATTGCAAGAAAATATATTTTTGAACAAGTATTTTTTTCTTTACTTTTTCGGTAAATAAGGCATGGATTTCCGTTTTTAAAAAATGGGGAAAATGCCACATATTTATCTATAAACAACTAACAAATGTAAAATAAACATATATTTGTAAGTATTGTTTGATGAATTTATTTGGGATAACTGAGAAGGCTGAACCTGAAGAAAAAAAAATCCATTTGTCTGCACAGAAAACCAGTGGGAAGTTTATCTATCCATGACTTGACTTACATTGTTGATTTCAATATTCATTTTTAAGTAAAAATATTACAAATATATTCCTAAAACCCGAGAATACTTGAGAATTAAAAAAAAGCAATGATTTTGCATAAAAAAGTTGCTTTCATTAAACAAAATATCTATTATTCTTCATAAACATCTGTAGTTTTTTATGGTTAATTTAAAATAATTAATTCTAATTAGTAAATAGTGTATGTATTCCTAATAAATTGATGAAATGAAAAATATACTATTTTGCATTTAAAAAAATAGTTTATCATTGAGTTAATATTAAAATTAAAATATTACAATCTATTATAATAATTAGTATGTGCAAATATTTACTTTTTTGAAAATATAATGTGAGTAAATACAATGTATTCCTAAAAAGTGGGGATACTTGATTAAATTATTTTACATTAAAAAACAGTAATTAGTTAAGTAGTAGTTAATTGAATTAATAATAAAATAAAAATATTATAGTATATAATAATTATTTGCAATGTTTAAAAATATTTTATGATAAACTTGAGTTAGTATTAGTATATATGATGAATGTATTCTTATACTTGATGAAGTGAAACATCCAATAGTTTGCATAAAAGAAATATGGATAATTTCTCCCGGAATGACGTCTATTTGAATCCAGCTGTGCCTCAGGACCTTCCCAGGTCAAAAGGACTAAACGCTAATGAAGTCCCAATTTGGCGTATTTGGCAGCGAAGCCAAAAGGGGTAAATTTGCATGTTTTACTGAATAAATATGTGGAAAAAAGTGGGCTCCTGCAGCGAGGGGGGGGGGGAGATGAGCAGCATATAAATTTTCCGCTTGGCACTCCGCGTCCCTCCTAGTCTACTGCGCCGTGGGGATTAGGAAGCAGCAATGTCCCGGCATTTCAACCCGACAGCTATACCCGTTCCATCCAGTCCCCCCCGAGACCTGCTCTTTTAGACCCAAAGGGGAGGGATGAAGGGGGGCTGGAGAGGACAGATATGGTTCGAAGCCACCAGTTGGCCGAACCAGCAGCAGTTGGGTCCGCACTCGTACATATTCTTAACGTGGGGAGCAAAATATGGTATAAAGTCAAAATGCACCACATATCCCACAGGGCATCTTTTAATGTTTCGCATACAAACTAATCAGTCTTTATTGGCTTCATGAGAGGAAAAACGTTGGAATAAGCGGCATAGAAAATGGATATATTTGCTGAAAATCTGCCCATGCTTGTTAGCTCATTGTGGACATTTTGCAGTAGAATTCTGCAGGTTAGCATGCTGGCCACACAGTCAGGTTTGTACGCCCGCTTGGGCATCCCTGCGTGGAGTCGGCACGCTTTCCCCCACATTCCACACACATGCATGTTAGCTTAACTGGGGTATGAAGGAGGTAATGGTAGTTTGTCTACACGTGAGTTCCCAAGCACCTTGATGAAATATTATTCGCAAAACATCAACAGGTCAAATAAAATGTAAGTCTGTTTTCCTGACTCATCCCGCGACCATTTCTTTCTCTCCTTTAATAAACACCTGAAAGGATGTCCTTTGTTGAGCAACCCGTGAAGATAAGCTAAGACATGATGTATATTTCAGGAAAAAAGTGCATCCCAGCTTTGTCACCCAGGTGAAAAACTTATTATTAGTAGCAGCTTCACTCTTTTTTTTACCCCATGTGTGCTGTTTTTATTCACATTTCCCAAATCTTTCAATCTTCTTAAATAATCTTTATATTTTTATTTGAAATACTATTATTGCTTCATCCCTATAGTATTTTTAGTTTATTTCCACAATATTGTAACTTTTTCCCCAATCTAATATACCAAACGTGACAACTTCTGTTTTTTATTTCTGGTAATATTATGATAAATTAATAATATGATAAAAAACAAGATATTTCAACTCTATGCCACAAATTACAATATTTTTCATTTGTTTATTCTTTTTTTGCGGCTTTTGTTCTTGTTATACCACACAACTTTTTTCTCTTAATAGTTTGACTTTATTCTGCAGTTTTCCCCTCCAAATTCTTAAAAAAAAAATTACTACATATTGTCAATTTTGTTCCCGTAATTATGACTTTATTCTCGTAACATTTTAAGTTTTTCCGCAACCTATTTTATTTATTTATATTTCAACTTTATGTGACTAAATCTTACTTTTCCTCTTTATATTACATTAATCTTGTAAAAATATTTTTGCATTACATTGCAGCATTTTTCTCTTAATATTTTCTCTTTTATTTTGCTTTTTAACGTTTTTGCTGTTATTGTAGGTTTTTCTTTCTTTTTTTGGGGCGGTTAAATATATTTTTTAGAATACACCTTCATCTCAGTAAGTGGTGATTCTATGCTAATAATGACATAATATGGACTCCAAAAAAAGCCCAATGTGACCCGACTGCAGATCAGTCACTTGCGGCCGAAACACAACACAACACACAATCAGGGTTTGATTGCGGGACCGTAAAGGATGACGCTCTTGTTTTGGCGGCCCCTCGAGCAGATGAAAAATGATTTTCACCAGCGGCTTGATTGGACGGTCAGTGAACGTAGCAGCAGTCACACTGCAAACCCGAACTGTGAACAGCAGAGCCACGGGTGTTCATGTCACCCGTGGCTCATGATAGAAGATGGATGATCTTCTATCTTTTACAGGAGGTCCTTAAAAGATCTTTGATCTTGCTCTTAATTCTCTACTTTGTTACTTTATTCTTGAGCACCATTTCCAGGCTGGATAAGAGGATTGAAATTGTAACGTCTTATCGGATCCAATTCCATGCGTCAACACTTGTGAACTTTGACCTACCCCAAAAGAAGTGAGATCGTATCATGCCGGTCTGTCCTGCATTTCTATTGGATCTTGAAAAGACGGGTCTCATATGGGAAGGAAAAAGCAAACGATGCCACTTTAATGTCTGCAATGTCATTTGTGCGGGTGGTTTTAGGGGACCAAGAGGAAAACGCTCGATGTGCCAGCGTTCCCGTCTGCCTGTCACTCAAGCGTGTTGGCCAAAAGGCAGCTGCCCCCCTGTACTGCGGCGAGGTCGCTGAGGTAGAACACAATCAGTGGATGCTTATCATGTACTTGCAGAAGCTCTGTTTGAAAATGAACCGTTTTCCTGCCCCTGTATGTTTTTTAATGAGACATAATGAGCAGGGGCCGCACGGTGTCTGAGTGGGTAGCACACTGGCCTCACAGTCAGGAGGTTCTGGGTTGGAATCTCCGTTGGGCATCTCTGTGTGGAGTTTGCATGTTCTCCCCGTGCATGTGTGGGTTTTCTCCGGTTTCTTCCCACATTCCAAAACATCGGTGTGAATGTGAGTGTGAATGCTTGTTTGTCTATATGTGCCCTGCGATTGACTGGCAACCAGTCCAGGGTGTACCCCACCACTCGCACAAAGCCAGCTGGGATAGGCTCCAGCATACCCTAATGAGGATAAGCGGCATAGAAAATGAATAATGAGCAGCGAGCGTTTTCAGTCAGCACCCATTACAGGATGGCTGAGAAGCACAGTCACAGCCTGTGCTGCTGTCAAAACATGATCAATTCAACATAAATCAGCCCAGATAGAAAGCATTTTTGCTGGATCCGAGGACATGTTTGTGTCTTTTTATGAATGAGAAGTTTGCAGCTCTGACGGGAAAGGGATATTCGAACTGGTCTCACTGAGAATCCTTTAACAGAAGAGTAATAGACGCTTTTGTACAATATTGCACATGAAAGTTCTCCCGGAAGGTTTGACAAGAAGCAAAACGCATAAAAAGTGAGGACATTTTTCCCATAAAAAATCATGTAAATCAAATTAATCTGTTCCAGAACATTTTTTTGTAACAAAAAATAGATTTTAAAGAGAACAATTAGATGTTTTCATGCAGACAACAATGTAAAATAATTATAAATGACTATATGGAACTTGGATGTAGATTACCCATACATCCTGGGTGAGACCGAATTCAACAGTGTTTCTCTCCTTCTTTGTCCAAACAGTGGTGGCACTTAAGTTTTTTGGGGCGCCGTGGCATGTTATTTTGCAGCTACACTCCAAAAAAAAAAGGCACGGCCGGTTATTGATTGCTGTTAAAGTTTCCAGGTATAACTTCCATCCATCCATCCATTTTCCTCCGCTCATCCGGGTCCGGGTCGCGGGGGCAGCAGCTTCAGTAGGGAAGTCCAGACTTCCCGGTCCCCAGCGACCTCTTCCAGCTCCATCGGGAGGACACCGAGGCGTTCCCAGGCCAGCCGTGAGACATAGTCCCTCCAGCGTGTCCTAGGTCTTCCCGGGGGCCTTCTGCCGACTGGGCATGCCCGAAACACCTCACCAGGGAGGCGCCCGGGAGGCATCCGGACTAGATGCCCGAGCCACCTCAACTGGCTCCTCTCGATGTGAAGGAGCAGCGGCTCTACTCTGAGCTCCTCCCGGATGGCCGAGCTCCTCACCCTATCTCTTAGGGTGAGTCCAGCCACCCTACGAAGGAAACTCATTTCCGCCGCTTGTATCCGCGATCTCATTCTTTCGGTCATGACCCATAACTCATGGCCATAGGTGAGGGTGGGAACGTAGATCGATCGGTAAACAGAGAGCTTTGCCTTCCGGCTCAGCTCTCTCTTCACCACGACGGTCCGGTACAGCGACCGCATTACTGCAGATGCTGCACCGATCCGTCTGTCGATCTCACGCTCCAACCTTCCCTCACTCGTGAACAAGAACCCGAGATACTTGAACTCCTCCACCTGAGGCAAGACCTCACTCCCAACCCGGAGAGTACAGTCCACCCGTTTCCGACTGAGAACCATGGCCTCGGATTTGGAGGTGCTGAGTCTCATCCCAGAAGCTTCACACTCAGCTGCAAACCGCTCCAGTAAACGCTGAAGGTCACAGCCTGATGAGGCCATAAGGACCACATCGTCTGCAAATAGCAGAGACGAGATCCTAAGGTCACCAAGCTGGACTCCCTCAACACCTTGACTGCGCCTAGAAATTCTGTCCATGAAGATTATGAACAGAATCGGTGACAAAGGGCAGCCTTGGCGGAGGCCAACGTTCACCGGAAACAAGCTCGACTTACTGCTGGCAATGCCAACCAGGCTCCTGCTTCGATTGTACAAGGACCGAATGGCACGTAGAAGCGGACCATCAATCCCGTACTCCCGGAGCACCCCCCACAGGACACCACGAGGGACACGGTCGAATGCCTTTTCCAGGTCTACAAGCACATGTAGACTGGTTGGGCAAACTCCCACATACCCTCGAGTACCCTTGCAAGGGTGTAGAGCTGGTCCAGTGTTCCGCGACCGGAATTTCACGAGTAAAGGGCCAGGTATAACTTAAGTCACCCATTTTTCTATCATGCAAACTACTTTTTGCAGAGTTTAATTCTTGTATCGGCGCACATCCAGAACAATTTAAATTTTGGATAAAACTGCGTTTTAGGCTTTCTTAACTGTGCCAGAGTGAACAATTTGGATTCATGGTGACGACCTTGTCATAACGTATTTGTGCACACAAAGTGTGAAATCTGGTCAACAATCATAATGAAAATGTTGCAAAAGGGATGCACGGAATACTAAAGAACGGGGAACTTTTGACCAAAAAAGGGGAGTTTTGTTAACAATGGAATGTCCATCCTCTTAATGGACCAATTAGCTAAACGATGATTTGGGATCACATCAAAGAGGATTCACTCAAAGGACGTATTTTGTGTAAAGCATGAAATGTTTAAAAAACACTAAAAACATTGAGAGCACTGCTGGCACCCAAGTCTCGCAATGATTATAGTCACTAAAGAACAGACAAGGCTTTTCAGAACTTCTTCTCTTTATCCTACAGTGCCTCATTGTCTCAGAGTGGCCCATGACCTTGAGCCCACACCTCCACCTGTGCTCTGGCAACAACCACTACATTCTGATTCAAGACCCTGCACAATAATGCCACCTGCCGTGCCATTGTCTCCAGCTCTATCTTCACCAAGACCTGAAGAGGATCCATCACATGAACCATTTCCAAAAGTGCATTCTTTCCTGCCCAAATGGATGCTTAGAAAGTATACTGTGACTGATGACACAGTGGGCACCATCAGCGTAAGGAGGGCACTCCCCGCCGACCACTGAAGAGGTTTGGTTTTCATGGGGATGACAATCACATCACCAGCTACCAAAGTGAAATCTGGCCTACTCAGAACTTGATGAATCCCAGTTTGGTGCAAAGACAATCCATGCACCAGAATCTACACTGTATTGTGGCTACAAATGGCCACCAGCAATGTTACTATTCTGTACGTTTGCCGTACGGCCATGCTGAAGCACGTTCTGCTTTTTGTGTTACTGGAATGCAGTTGTTTCCTGCAAGGCAAAAAAGAGGCAGCATCACTCATTATATAGGACGCTAACAAGCATGCGCATAGCAAGGTTTATACTACACGTTGCAAGGCTGCAAACCCATGCAAATGTGTATTAAATTGTTTGTTGGTGGACATGTGGCTACCGGAAAGGTGCTTTCTAACAATATACCATTTTTTCTCAAGGGAAAAAAGAGGCAGCATTCCTCATTATATAGGACGCTAACAAGCATGCGCATAGCAAGGTTTATACTACACGTTGCAAGGCTGCAAACCCATGCTAATGTGTATTAAATTGTTTGTTGGTGGACATGTGGCTACCGGAAAGGTGCTTTCTCACAATACACCATTTTTTCTCGAGGAAAAAAAGAGGCAGCATTCCTCATTATATAGGACGCTAACAAGCATGCGCATAGCAAGGTTTATACTACACGTTGCAAGGCTGTAAACCCTGTATAATGTGTATTAAATTGTTTGTTGGTGGACATGTGGCTACCGGAAAGGTGCTTTCTCACAATATACCATTTCTTCTCGAGGGAAAAAAGAGGCAGCATTCCTCAACGCTTTAGGAAGTTAAGAGTATGCAGCCTAGCAAGGTTTCTTCTACAAGTCTGCAAGTCTGCAAAAGAATGCTACTGTGAATTTGTTTGCTGGTGGATATGTGGCTACAGAAAAGGTGCTCTTTTGCAATATACAATTTTTTTCACGAGGGGAATAAAAAGGCATCACTTATTACTATGGAAAGTTACCAAGAGTGTGCAGCCTAGCAGGGTTTCTTCTACAAGTTTGCAAAGTGGCAAGGTTGCAAAACCCTGCTAATGTGTGAATAATTGTTTGTTGGTGGGTATATGGCTACAGAAAAGGTACCTTCTCACAATATACAACTTTTTCTCGGTGGTAAAAAGGCAGCATCACTTATTACTATAGCAAGTCTAGCCAAGTTTCTTCTATAACAGGGGTAGGGAACCTATGGCTGGGGAGCCAGATGTGGCTCTTTTGATTACCACAAATGGCTCTCAGACATTTAACACCATGACATTTATTTATTTTAATTGAGTTTTTTCTTATAATATATGCAATATATTCGCAGTGCGACTGATTAATTGGCCTGCTACACATTCAAAAAATAGAACTTAACAAAAAACTGGAAAAATCAGCAGTAATTTCATGAAAATGAAGTCAAAATATTAGGAGAAAAAAGTTGTCATTTTTGGAAAATTTGGTTGCGGAAAAGTGTATAACATTAGGAGAATAAAGTTGGAATACTAGAGGAATAAAGTCAAAATTACAAGAAAACTACAAAGCATACAAGGAAAAAAATGCTGTAATTTCACGAGTAAAGGGCCAAAGCATTACGGAAAAAAGTCACAATTTTACAAAAATAAACTAGCTATGAGTAAAAACAACGTCATTTTTGTTGCATAGAGTTCATTTTTATTTTTCAAGTCTCATTATTATGAGAATCAAACAAAACAATATAAAGTTGTATTTTTTGGAACATTAGTTTGGGGAAAAATGAATATGGGAATAAAGTTCAAATATTGTGGGAATAAAGTTCTAATATTACAATTAAATATATAATTTTTGTTTTACATTGTCTATGTATATTTATTTTTATTTTTCTTCTGACATTTTAAAGTAAAACATGACGGGAACAACAGTGTTAAAAATAACATTCCAAGTATAAAACCTTCTCAGCACTTTCATCCATCCAATTCAGAGACTAATTGCTAATTAGTCAAGTAATTACTTTTAGTTGTAATCACCGTTATGAAATATGAAATATGACATGGCTCCCACGGAAACACGTTTGAAAATATGTGGCTTTCATGGCTCTCTTAGCCCGAAAGGTTCCCGACCCCTGCTCTAAAACGTTGCATGGTTGCAAGGCTAAAAAGCCGTATTGATGAATGTGTGGTTACAGAAAAGCTACTTTCTCAAAATATACCATTTTTTGTCAAGGGTCAAGTGGCATCACTACTTACACATGAACCTGACAAGTGTGCACGGTCTAGCAAAGTGACATATTCGTTTATTCAGAGTAACGGCACTTCCAAGTACTTCAGTGGTAGCACCTGCTATTGTATTCATGACAGGTAAAAAGGTTCACAAAGCATTTGTGTTTGTTTACTTACTGGATGATACAGAGTCACTACTAATACAGTGACACGGGGGTGTCCAAAATGTCTAAACTCTATGGTTTATTCCTCTTTTTAACAACTTTTGCTCTTTGCTTTTTAAGTTTGTCTTGAAACGTGCCACGGGTGAAAAATATGATAACGATAATAATAAGCTGAAGTGACAGCTGAGTAACAAACCGTAGGTGCAGATGCAACACTGTTCCAATCGAGTACGAGCGCAAATAAAAAACACATTGTGTGGAAACCAGACGACACACAAGACCCGCGGCAACCCACAACAGCGCCTCACACTTGATCTTTCTGAGAGGGCCACAATTCTGCACGACCGAGAAACGAGATTGAAAAAAAATGGGTCACTTCCCAAACCGCAATGGCTTACCCCCGAGTGAGCCAATTTGCCACTTTCAATTATTTAAGGCAGCACCTGTCTCCTTTCAAACTTCAGCGGCTCAGATCGCTGTGCAAACAAGCCAGCAGAACCTCCACTGCAGATTGTCAGGCTCAAGGGGAAAAAAAGACAAAAAGAGAGTGAGAGGCTGGACAAGGAGCAATGCTGCCGGTGTCCATATCTCCTCTGTGGTCTGAAGCCATTCCTCTTACTTAGTGGACCTCACGCAGTCATTTCTTGGCGTGGTGTTGTCCAATCTAAATGGTAATTTGGAAGGCCCGTTCTCTCATCACGGCTGCTAATGGTTGTTTACTGGAAGACAGATACTCCGTTCAAAAATTAAAGTTGAAATGAGAAAGCAGAAGGTCAGTCCGACTGTCATGAGACAATGCACGTCCAAAAGTGGGAATCCAGGCCATCAAGCCACATAGAAGGATTTGGAAATAACGTTTCCCAGCCACAGTATGCCTGATTTGCCATTGTGCATATTACTGTACTTATTTGTCCCCAAAACATGCAGGGCAGCCGTGAAGAAGACTTTAGCTATTCCAGGAAGGAAAATTCCATTCCCTCCCATTGATTTGCGTCAAGATTGATAGGAGCGTTGTCAATTGCTTCCCTGCATTCAAAAAAAACAAGGTAGTCCCGCGGAAAGGGGACTAATGGTAGTCCGAATGACGAAAGCTGTTTCAGAAAAGGGGGGAAAAATCAGCAGAGTGGACAACTTTTCCCAGCTTGGGCCGCGTAACTGAAAAATCCAAGGATCCGGGGGCCACATTGATGTTTTACAATTTGTAAACCAATACATGTAGATGTGCTAACAAGCTATACATATTTAAAAATAAATGTTTTGTGTTGTAGGTGACAAAACTCATTTTCCCATCGTTGCGGTGGATGCTTTTCAATTTTACAAATATTTCAACTTGTTTTTCCAGAACATTCTGACATGCATTCATGAATAAAATGAATTCTGACATTATTCCCAAGATATTTTGATGACTTTTGCAATATTACAATTGTGATATTCCAACATAGTTTTCAAAAAAATTGCAACGTTAATCTTTGTTTAGTTTCAAATATTATGACTTTAAAATGTCTTTAATTAATTCAACGTCATGCCTCAAAAATGAAATTGTATTATAGAATTATAATCTTGGCCACTTGCAATTTATTTTTTTGTGTTTTGTAAAATGACTGCTCTTCTTTCCATCTTTGTTGTTTTGGTTGTTGTTTAATTGCATTTTTAAAATGTGCCGAGGGCTGCAAAAAAAAAAAAAAAAACGCCAAGGGCCGCAAATTTGGACACCCGGGGCATACGTCAAGAGACCTGATTATGGTTGGGACAAGAAAAAACTTAAAAATAAAAACATATTAAAAAAATATTACAAGTATTGAAACAATTAATTATTTAACTACCTATTAATTAATCTTGATTTAACTAGTCTCGGTTTACAGTAGTGTTCCAAATAATAGCAGTCCAATGTGACTAACCAGATTATTAGTATATTTTTACAGTATTGCTACACGGCAAACAGGTTACCAGTAGGTGCAGTAGATTCTCAGAAAACAAACCAGACCCAGCATTCATGATATGCACGCTCTTAAGGCTGTGCAATTGGGCAATTAGTTGAAAGGGGGGTGTTCAAAAAATAGCTGTGTCGTTGACGTTACAAACTCTAAACTATTTTGTACAAACGTTTGTTTTTAGGATTCACGAGCTCAATGCATCGATTAATATTCCTATCATCCAACTCCATCAATCTTTCGTTAACCAAATTGCCCTTCCAGACCACATACATGGATCTAACGATCATTTAAAAGGTAATCAATTGGTTTAATTGCTACTAAGAATTAAAGCATATGGTTTTATATGCATGTGTGTTTTTTAGCTATTTTAATGATAAAGATATTAAACGTTACCCTTGTAAAAGTTTGATTTGGCGTAAGTCAATTAGTTATGCCTGTGACTGGGGCGCACAGATGACGTGAGCGTGTCTGTTTGTGCCCAATTGTTGTGTTTTGCTGTCTCGTTATCAATAAAAGGTCCTCTCAAGCCAGAGAACAGTTTCTCTACTCCTGAAAAACTATGCTATATTCTTTTTCTCTGACACAATGACAGCTTACATGAAATTTCATTCTAATCCGATGGTGGTGCGAAATAACTTATTTAATACTTAGAGTAGAGCAATAAATAAGGCATCAAATTGAAATTTGTCATGTTTTATCAGATAGAATTAATCATTCAACCTGTTACTTTCTTTCATTTATTCATTCATTTATTTTCTATGCCGCTTATCCTCATTAGGGTCGCGCGTATGCTGGAGCCTATCCCAGCTGGCTTTGGGCAAGGGGCGGGGTGCACCCTGGACTGGTCGCCAGTCAATTGCAGGGCAGACAAACAAGCATTCACACTCACATTCACACTCTTATGGACAATTTAGAGTCGCCAATTAAGCTAACATTCATGTTTTTGGTATGTTTGCGTGTTCTCCCCGTGCGTGCTGGTGTTTTCTCCTGGTACTCCTGTTTCCTCCCACATTCCAAAAACATTCATGTTAGGTTAACGTGCATGTGGGAGAAAACTCCCGCACGCACGGGAAGAACATGCAACCTCCACACAGAGATGCCCAACGGATATTCCAACCCTGATTTTCTAACTGTGAGGCCAACATGCTACCCACTCATCCACCGTACGGCAGATTAATGAAGTATCTATCTAATTCATTCATTAATTCAACATGAAATGTTGGTTGGACTTTATTCAAATAAAACGTGAATGCATTTGCCATGAATTGCCGTTTACTTGTTTGTTTATATCCATCATTAATTTATACCTGATTCTCTTACAAAAAGCAACTGAAATCTAGGAAACTTATATGCACAGTTATTTCACACTCAGACTGGTTGCCATCCATCCATCTTCTATGTCGCGGGGGTATGCTGGAGCCTATCCCAGCTGACTTAGGGTGAGAGGCGCCAGTCAATCGCTGAGCAGACAAACAACCAATCACACTCACATTCATACCGATGGAGAATTTAGAGTAACCAATTATGTTAACATGCATGTTTTTGGAATCTGAAAGGAAACAGGGGAAAACCCACGCACGCACGAGGAGAACATGCAAACTCCACACAGAGATGCCAAGCGGAGATTGGAACCCAGATCTCCTGACTGTGAGGTCAACATGCTAACCACTCAGCCACCATTTTGGCTAAAAAGTTACCGAAGCCTTTCGGATCGCATCGTTCAATACGAGTCAATATCGCCCTTGAATCGAATCGGCACCCACAAATCGTGGTATGAATCGAATCGTTGTTCAAAGCGAATCGTCACACCCCTGGTTATTTGCATGGAGCTGGCAGCTCAGTAACTCCAGTGGCTGCAAAATAGCAAAAGTTTTCTACGCCACTGGATTGTACTGTAGTACATAATATAGAAATTCTTAGCTGCGTTGTTTCAGCAAACGTGTGCAAGACTAAGACTCAACATGCGAACACAAATGAGCCTTCAGGTTCCCAGCAGAAAGGCATGCAAGCAGGGAAGCTTCCAGTGACTTCCTGCAACATAAAGAGGTAAAGAGGGACACAGAAAAGAAGACGCCAGCTGGAGTTCAACGCAAAAGTCCCAACTGGTGGTGAAAAGAGTGACAGACTATCAAAGCAGGCAGCGTGTGATCTAACAGGCCGGGCAGACAAGAGCTTACAAAAGTGAAATCAGAGGGAAGCGCGCCTCATATTTAATTCAACATTCTCAACCCTCAGGTATGAATGCCACCAGGCCGACAATTCCACCCTACGCCTCCCGTCATCTCTCATTGATTTACAACGCAGATTACATTTCCATGATAGATTTAGGGGACATCTTCAGAATGACGGAGTATCTGAAGGCAATATGAGACGTAATCATTCCGCAGGGTTTTCCACGCATAGCCATCTGTCATGTGCCAACCTCAAGCCCTCTGCCTCCATTGCTTATTATTACTCTACATATATTATCACAGAGGGCTTTATAATGCAAAAATGCTGCCAGGTACGTATGGCAGATGTGTATTTGATTGATTTCACATCGAATGTGCGCGGGGGAGCCCCATCGTTTGTGATGGATAGCAGAGTAGAATACAGTCAAAGAACGCAAAACACAACTTACTTCAACGCACAACTGGGGAAGATAGCACCGTTTATGTCAACCCACCTATTTTTCACATGAGTCAAAGTATTGGGAAAAAATGACAGGTCCTTTATGCCCTTCCGAGTGGTGTAATAATACTTTGTTTTGCTTTTTGTTAAAGTATTTTTCACTTCTCGGCTACCAACATTAACCGGAAAAGGAATGTACCAGCTCCCCGGAGATGATTGCTCACCTCCTATAGTTCGGGTATTTAGGATATTCCCTTTTCGGCTGGTAATTGTAATTTGTTTTGCTTTTTGTTTACGTGTTTTGTACTTCTCGGCCACCGTAGTAATATGTCGACCCGCAACGGCGACAACAGCACGGCCGTAAAGGTGCCGCTCAATGTTAACGGGGCAGCTAACGACTTTTGGCAACAGATGCAAGCCCAGATGCAAGCCCAGCTCCTATGGCGAGGAAAAGGACAGGATGCCTACCAGCGATCGGAGGAGGAAGTTTGTGAATTGAGGGTTTTAGTCAAGAGGAGAATAATGCAGATTTACTTTTATTATAAGAAACATACTGTAGTTCCCCACAGGGATCTAATATCATTTTAAAAGCCCCGGAAATAACCAGGAGGGGGCTTGTTTACAAAAAGAATTTTTTTGTGTGTGCAAAAATGCTAGTCAAAGATCCTGACATTTTCCCGTGGTCATTGAGGCGCAAACCACTTTTAGTGTAATCAAATATGGTTTATCATCTTTTTGAACATAAATACATACAACTACATGTGCAAAGTGGACTTCAGATGATTAAATTGCGTTGATATTTCACTCTGGGGTGCATTTAAAGGTGGATGATGCAGATAAATGTCTTTTCTTTCATAATAAAACTTTACAACACCCAGAAAACAATCATATTAAATACTTTAATGTAATTTCTGAGTTAAGTTGAGGATAGGGCCCCACGGTGGCTGAGTGGTTAGCACATTGGCCACACAGTTGCCTCCCAGATCTGGAAGACCTGGGTTCAAATCTCCGTTGGGCATCTCTGTGTGGAGTTTGCATGTTCTCCCCGTGCGTGTGTGGGTTTTCTCCGGGTACTCCGGTTTCCTCCCACATTCCAAAAACATGCATGTTAGGTTCATTGGTGACTCTAAATTGTCCATCGGTATGAATGTGAGTGTGAATGTTTGTTTGTCTATATGTGCCCTGAGATTGACTGGCGACCAGTCCAGGGTGTACCCTGCCTCTCGCCCAAAGCCAGCTGGGATAGGCTCCAGCATCCCCGTGACCCTAATGAGGATAAGTGGTATAGAAAATGAATGAATGAATGAAGTTGAGGATACATATGCCAGAGTCATGCTGCTGCTTTTAAGAATCTACTAAAAAAAATAGCTGTTTTCGGGAAACAAATTACGGTTTCATATTTGCAAATGCAAAGGGAAAATATCAAAACTTGCAAGGGACAAGTTTTATATGCATTACTTCAATTATTTTTAGTATTTAGGTATTTGTTGGGTAATGTAGCCGCAACGGGGCACAAGCCAGTGTCTTATTGTGCCCGGATTAAGCTCGGATAAATACAGAGGGTTGTGTCAGGAAGGGCATCCGACGTAAAACTTTGCCAAACCAGTACATGCGAATCAAACAAATGACTTCCATACCAGATCGGACGTGGCCCAGGTTAACAACGCCTGCCATCGGTGGAAACTGGATTACTGTTGGCCGAAAAAGGAGAGGAGGAAGGTGTGTCCGTAGGAGGAGAGAGAAGAGGAATGCTAAAAGTCTAGAACTAAGAGTTGGGACTTTGAATGTTGGAACTATGTGGGTATGCTCCACAGGTAGGATGTAAGATGGAGGAGAAAGAGAAATTCTGGTCAGACCTGGATGAAGTGATGCAGAACATCCCCAGAATTGAGAGAGTTGTCATTGGTGCGGACTTCAATGGACATGTTGGTGCAGGAAACAGAGATGATGAGGAGGTGATGGGCAAATTAGGTATGCAGGAGAAAGGCAGACCAGAGGACGAAATGGTGGAAGCTGAAAAAGGAGGAGTGTTGCGTGACTTTTAGGAAGGAGTTGAAAAAGGTTATGGGTGGTCTGGAAGTCCTTCCAGATGACTGGACAACTACAGCTACTGTGATTAGGGAGACAGGAAGGAGAGTACTTGGTGTGCCATCTGGAAGGAAAGTATATAAGGAGACTTGGTGGTGGAATGAGGAGGTGCAGGAGTGTATACAGAGTAAAAGGTTAGCTAAGAAGAAGTGGGACACTGAGAGGAATGAAGAGAGTAGACAGGAGTACAGAGAGATGCGTAAGGTGAAAGTAAAGGTGGCAAAGGCCAAACAAGGGGCTTATGAAGACTTGTATGCTAGGTTGGACAGCAAGAAGGGAAAGAAAGATCTATACAGGTTGGCAAGGCAGAGGGACAGAGATGGGAAGGACGTGCAGCAGGTTAGGGTGATGAAGGATAGGGATGGAAGGGTATTGACAGGTGCCAGTAGTGTCAGGGGAAGGTGGAAAGAGTACTTTGAAGAGTTGATGAATGAGGAAAATGAGAGAGAACAAAGAGTAAAAGGGGACACTGTTGTGGACCAGGAAGTAGCAAAGATTAGTAAGGAAGAAGTGAGGAGGGCATTGAAGAGGATGAAGAATGGAAAGGCACTCGGTCCTGATGATATACCTGTGGAGGTATGGAAGTGTCTAGGA
>QODF01000161.1:263723-327465 GCA_024372805.1 Oostethus manadensis
TGACGGACGAGGTTAGACAGGAATCTCTATGGACTATGATGTTTGCAGATGACATTGTGATATGTAGTGAGAGCAGGGAACGGGTGGAGGAGAAGCTTGAGGGGTGGAGGTTTGCCCTGGAAAGGAGAGGAATGAAGGTTAGCCGCAGCAAGACGGAGTACATGTGTGTAAATGAGAGGGACTCAAGTGGAAGAGTGAGGTTACAGGGAGAAGACATAAAGAAGGTGGAGGATTTTAAGTACTTAGGGTCAACAGTCCAGAGCAATGGAGAGTGTGGAAAAGAGGTGAAGAAGCGTGTGCAGGCAGGCTGGAATGGGTGGAGAAAAATGTCGAGTGTGATGTGTGATAGAAGAATTTCTGCTAAAATGAAAGTAAAGGTGTACAAAACTGTGGTTAGATCAGCGATGTTGTTTGGTTTAGAGAGTGCCGCTGAGTAAAAGACAGGAGGAAGAGCTGGAGGTAGCAGAGATGAAGATGCTATGGTTCTCTTTGGGTGTGACCAGGATGGACAGGATCAGGAATAAGTACATCAGATGGACAGCACATGTTAGAGATTTTGGAGACAAAGTCAGAGAGGCCAGACTGAGATGGTTCGAACATGTCCAGAGGAGAGATAGTGAATATATTGGTAGAAGGATGCTGCCAGGCAGGAGGCCTTGAGGAAGACCAAAACGGAGGTTTATGGATGTGGTGAAAGAGGACATGAAGGTAGTTGGCGCAAGAGAAGAGGGTACAGAAGACAGAGTTAGATGGAGGAAATTGATTCGCTATGGGGATAAGCCGAATGGAAAAGAAACAGAGGTATTTGTTGGGTCGAAATGGGTCAAATTTTAGGGAACTTTGAAGCGCTTTATCTATAATTTAAACACTTTTCAGTCCTTGAAACTGCAACATTAAAATTTGATTATTTTCTAGATATCCAAGCAGGCAAAAGAAACCTTCATGAGCTAGTTTTTTAAAGCAATGTCATGCAATGTGTCAGATGTAGAAAAAAAACAAAAACAAAGACTGATTGTGAGGGCCTGTAACCTTTAAACCCATCAATCCAGTTTCACATAACGCTGTGCAGTCGTCATCCTAGCCTTTCACTCTCGCACGTCGAAACAAATGTCAGGAGCGTATGCTTAAGTGTTTAAAACCGGCGGCTTGTGGCAGGCGCTCGTTGACGGAACAATGAGACGGGCAGCTTGCAGAGACTAGGCGTCGATATGCTTGCCAACGGGTGTCACGTACTGTTGCCATTGTGCTGTACTACTAATACCATCACATTTTCAGGCAGATGGTGTAGCGCTACAGAACCTCAACTACAGCCACATCCATCTGGCTTCAGCACATGGATGGCAAGAGAGAAGCTTGGCATAGGAAATGCATCTTGTCACAATAACATTGGAGTGGACATGGTACACAAATTCACAGTAGTTAATGAGGAATGAACCTACCTTACCGCGACCACTACTCATTTGATCCTCAGTAACTAATTTAAATGTACGTGCTTTTAGTTGTAACCAGTTAAAAAATAGGATATGGCTCTCACGGAAATACATTTGAAAATATGTGGCTTTCATGGCCCAAATTGTTCCCGACCCCGCTCTGAATTGTGCCTCGCTAGACGAGTGTAAAAAGAGGGCTTTGCTACACATCTTAAAATGCAGCCTGTCTGTTCATTCTTTGACTTGTCTTCAGGGTATAGGCTCACCTAGATCTCCATAAAGTCAAAACCTCATTGAGCAGCTTTAAGTTTGATCCCCATCATCATGACTGCCATCCTAGGGAGTGTTTAACATTAGGCACCATGCTTTGTAGGTCGATTGACTGGCGACCAGTCCAGGGTGTACCCCGCCTCTCGCCCAAAGCCAGCTGGGATAGGCTCCAGCATCCCCGTGACCCTAATGAGGATAAGCGGTACAGAAAATGAATGAATGAATGAATGCTTTGTAGGTCAACAACTTATCATTTGAAGACCCCATAAGACTTCTTTCTGGACCATCGCAGTCGATGCTGTCGCTCCATTACCATAGCAACACTGCGCCCACCGCACCAGCAGAGTTGATGTGCTACGTTGTGACTGATAATGACAGGGCGCTAAAATGATGAGGGTTGAAAAAAGTGCACAAAACGAGGAGGGTCCGGGTGACACCACCGTGACAGAGAAGGGGAGCCAGAACAAAAGAAGAAAGGAGAAATGCCACAGGCGGAGCGTCTATCTGGATGTCACAGGAAGGGGGAAAGGGTTGAGAGGCTGCGATTAGGAAAACAATTCATGAGCGTCACCGAGACATACCCTCTGCCATTGAGATGACGGCTCATTTGGATTAGCAGTCGTTGAAAAAACACATGAATCAGCGTTTGGCTAAAAAGGTACACTGAAAAGTGTACTTTTATTTATCCAACATATTGAATCTGAGATCGGAAATCCAACAACAATCATTACCATGTGTCCACCGCATCATTCCCGTTAATTAGAGCGGGAAGCGCCTTGAACGCCTTCTGTTTTGCTTCTAACTCACATCAGCTGGTCTAAGAAACCGGTCTATAGTTATGGGGCCAAATGATGTTAATTTTAATAGTCTAAAAATCACGTGGTGTCCAAATCATCACGATTGTTATCAGCGAAAAATTTCGGTGCGTGGAAGGTCTTACTGTATTTGCCACAACTGCTCATGAACTTAACATTGCAGTTCTCCTTTTACAAATTGATTGAACACAGACAAATAAGGTTGATGATCATTTGTACGACCCCCTCATCCAACAGGTTCCTATATAAATAAATACATGAGCATGTCTCTAGTGTGAGGGGAAAGCCCCGTGAAAATCCAAAATCGATAGAGTGCACACCAAGTTCCACTTAATCCACACAGCAGGAGCATCAATGCAGATGACTAGTAGGTGATGACAATATCTAGGGAGACTTAAGATCACTCAGATTTCCTTTCATCCCAGCTGATCTTCATATTGCTTACGGAAACAGTCTCCCACAGGAAAGAATTCCCAGCAACGCTCCTGGTACATTTTCCACACATAGGATTCCTACATGAAAAGAGCCATGAGAAAGGGTGGGTAACGTGCCTTGGAATGTTTACTCACTACTTGAGGGTTGACTAAACAGCTTTATATTGCATCCGTAACATTAACAATTAAACATCTCTGTGCTGATGCAAAAATTAGTGTCAAAAATGCACAATTATTGAGATTTTAAAGAACAAATTATCGTAAAATTGTGCTAAGTGCTTCCAAAAAGCACCCGCCGTCCTAACACAAGCATTTGAAAAGGCTGAGAAAACATTTATACCTGTCCCGTGTGTTCAGTTTCATCTTTGTTAATGAGGTACATGAAAAAGAACCTGCAAAGACACACGAGAGGAAATGATGCTGATGCTGGCAATTCGATGCTTTGTTAGTCCTTCGGTGTAGTGGAGTGATCTGCTTTGCTGTGTTGGATTTTGTAGACCAATGAGCTGTATATACCAGGGGTGTAACGCCATCTTCACGGTTTTGGTACATACCACAGTTATAAGGTCACAGTTGGGTTCGTTTTGGGTACAGTAAGAGGGAAAACAATTCCAGGATATTTTCAGCCGCTACGGAGGAAGTTATAATGTCATGGGGATCATTACTAGCAACGCCTTTTAACTTACAGTTGCTAATTATGTCTCTAGGCACTGAGTCCTTAACAATCTAGCAGCAAAGTCAATTGAAAGTACTGGGTTGAAGAACTGCTCTATGTGGGAAATCAAATTACATTTTCTGATAGCATCACGTGGGGCGCATAGCAGCATCAGTGTCGTGCCTTAACGTTGCCCAGGAGAGAATGTTACTTATCGCCAACCAAACAACACGGAGTATAAAAGCATTTCCAGGACATTTGACCTTTTTTTTCCCTCATTTTCCATTTATTTTCCATGACTGGGTGACTTCCATGACTTTGGTCACTCCGTTTTCCAGGACATGTGGGAACCCAATTTTGCAAACTGCTATGAGGTAATAAAGTAATAAAATCGGGTTTTCAAGCTCTGGCTTCTCCTTGGCACTATCACTACCATGACTCATGCTAGCCAATAGCTGGGCTGCACTGTATTTGTTTATGGAGTAGATCCGTGACTAATGTGACTAAAATATTCCGTGTTGAAACATTCAGTTATAAATATATGCAGTGTTCAGTGAGTGTTGTTTTAGTCAACGTTGACAAACGAGACTCTGACACACGATATGCACATTAGCCCTCAACGTGATCATCAAACCTTACCTGTATGCATTCCCACATAGCATTTGGGAACAATTATGGAGTGGGGGAAAAAAACGGTGAAAAGTACAGTATGTATCTGTGCAGCGTGGAAGAAAGTTAGCCCACGCTCAATAGTGCGTTCAAGGACCTTCAAAAAAGTGGAACGGGTCGCCGCTCGCAACAAACATAAACATACAAAAATATATGGGATTTGTAATTGTATATTACTTTTAAAATAAAATAATGACCCATATCTCCAAAATTCACATATATTTTCATAAAATTCCATGTAGCTATTTGAATATTATTTTATTTTTAAGTGTTTTATTTTAATTTTTTAATGATTACACCTGAGAGTTTGCTGTGGCTCGGTGGTTGGGGACTCCGTTTAAAATGGATAACATTTCTGTCTATTGCCGTGGGCATTGTGTTTTTTAAAATATGATACACCTACATTTTATTTTGTATTCACTTGTAGACTTTTACGGGTGTACTTTATTTATTTACAGAGAGAGTACTTATATCTTCGCTCATCCAATTTCCATTATACTTATTCATTCATACATTCATTTTCTATACCGCTTATCCTCATTCGGGGTCGCACGTATATGGAGCATATCCCAGCCGACTTTGGGCGGGAGGTGGGGTACACCCTGGACTGGTCGCCAGTCAATCGCAGGGCAGACATACAAACATTCACACTCACATTCACACTCTAAAGGACAATTTAGAGTTGCCAATTAAGCTACAATGCATGTTTTTTAGATGTAGGTTTTGTCTGGGTACTCCGGTTTCCTCCCACATGTTTTTATTTAAATAAAGATATATAGATATATAGATATATATATATATTTTTTTTTTTTTTTGAACTTGGACAAAAATGTCACAAAATCTGGACAAAAAGTCTCACAAAGAAATGACTGAAACGCAAAATCCGTTACACCCCTGGTTATATACAGTATGTATAAGGAGCATGCACACACACAATGCTGCATTTAAAAAAAAAACAACAACAGCAGATGTCAGTCCAAGGATGCACCTGAAAAAATCCATACTGTGGGAAGCCAAATATTGATGGAGCAATCATGCAAAATCTGCAATGCAAAAAACACTGTTTAGTGGACAAGCTGTTAATTCGTCAACTCTTCAAAGTCCAAGCATTTGCATCACATATTGTATTAATTGCACTGTACTTTCAACTGCATCATAGCTGTTAGTCAAATAAAAGTGCATTGCTGATGCTGGCAATGTACAGTTTGGGTATTTTTCCTCAACTACTGCAAACTCACAAATAGTTGGCCAAGTTGTGCTCCTGGAGAGTGTGAGTCTCAAAGCCATGAGGAACTTTATCAAAGTACTCGCTCCCTAATCCACATATAAAACACTTTGTCTGCAGGGAGAGAGAAAAGTAAAAGGCAGTAGTTCCATGAAAAAGTGCAAGTTTTCTCAAAAAGCGTCATGGGATTCGGGCATGGTGTTAGTCCACTGTGACTAAGTTGCTTCTTCTTCTCAAAGCCACTGTCACACACCTACTTAAATGCAAAAAAAGGACAGGATTGCAAAATGAATTGGGGGAAAGCTGCCAGGTTTACATGCATCATTTGAATTCTCTGCTCACAGACACAACAATCATGTTGTTGCTGCACTGCTGCCTGCCTTGAACAATCCACAGCCTTTTTTCTACTGCGTGAGGACTCCCTTGATTCTAGCATTATAAAACAATGATGAGACTTGTCTAAAGCCACCAAACTATAAAATCAACCAGCTATTTGCTGTAGAAGAAGTGCTCAAGATGAACGGGACCCACAGGAAGTAAAAGTGTGTCCGTTATAGTATCATCTTACCTCCATATCCTCTTTCACCTGCTCCTGCTGGTCACGAAGCTCCCCAAAGGCATCAATTATCAAGCCTGGAAGACAGGACCACACCTTTGTTGTTAGTTTACATTTGTCATCTTTAACTCCAGGCGGCCTCACACTCAGGTGGTCTGTGTTCAAAGCTTTAGGCTCCGGATTCCTCCATTAGTCCAAGACCATGCATGTTAGGCTACTTGGAGACTCTAGCTTGGCCTTTGGTATGAATGTGAGTGTGAATGGTTGTTTGTGTGTGCCCTGTGATTGGCTGGTGGTCAAGTCCAGGGTGTAAACCGCCTCTCACCCTAAAAGTGAGCTACAATAGGATCCCAAAATCAAAACTGGACTTCTGACAGGTACAGTCTGAAGAAAATGATGATAGGTTGATGCCCAGCCGAATTTCCTTTATTCTTACGGTAGACCATATAGTACAGTATACTGCCCCCGACTGTGGTGGAGTATAAACTGCTGGAGTGACCAAAACCTCAACATTTAAACCTCAGTTTTTGAACAACCCCCCTTTTTGTATAATTTGGTTATATACGCACATGATCAAAATTTCACAACCAGTTAAAAAATTGCCAGGATGTACATTTTGCACTGTTGGATGTTAAAAAGGTTCTAAGTTTCTAGAGCTTCAAAATGCAAATGCAAAAAAAAAAAAAAGGGAGTGAGACAAAAGAAATTGTAAGCTATTTATTGCAAACAAGCATCCACCCATTTTCTATAACGCGAGGTACCGATGCGCCACAGAGTCAGCTGCCGTTTGACGCCCCTGCACAACCGGAAGGTCTATTGTTCTTTTGAAGGATCATACTGGCACCCCATCCACTGTTACACTAAATCACGTTCAAACCACATTTTTGCCAACATTTTGGCTTTTAAAGGCTGTGCTCCTAAACTTTTGACCAGCTAAAGAACAGCCTATTTCACTTTAATGCTACTCTGCAATGATTTTCTTACCATAAATGGGGTTTTTTTTTGTCTCACTCCCATTTCGTCCTCTTAGGAACCTCCTTAAGCTCCATCAGTGCAAAATGAAAATTCTTGTAGTTTACATTTTAGTTTTTCTGTGGTGTATCATTCTACATTTTGTTGGTCTGTCTGTGCAACTCGTAAATAAGCCGCCATGGGGCCAAAAAAAGTTGCCAGTTGCAGCAAGCTGAACATGATTGAATTCAACAAGCAACTCCTTGCAATGTAGAAAAATGGCGTCCTCTCCCCTCCTCCATCTTCACCAGTAAAAAAAAGTCTTAGAAAGGTAAAAGTCATGCTAAATATGTTCATTTGTCCATTTTATTCATCATGTATAAATACGTTGCATTGCTTTCTGCAAGTATAACTATATTTTATGTCTAAAAATTATATTTTTTGTTAATATTTTGGGATGTCTGAAACTGGATTTTCATTATTTCCTGTTTCAGTTTTTTGACATTTGGGTAGAAATGAATAACAAATACAGAGGTTGCACTGTACGCTACTCTGACTCACCTTGGATGATGGCCAGCAGGATGACGACCACAAAGAAGAAAAACGTGATATCAAAGACCATACGTTCCACCTCGAACTCATCACCGGCGGGGTCCTCTAGCTCGTCGCCAATGCCCCCACCTGCGCGTACCCCCGCATACATGTGGAACATGTAGCACTGAAATAAAAGTATGGCACGTACAAATGTGAGAAATAAATGTTGTAAATGTAACACTTGCACAATTCAGCATGTTGGAAAAAGAGTAGGACGAAGCAGAGCTTAATTCTCCCCCCTCTCCATGCATTCACTTATCATTTGTTCACTTCCTGTACTTAAATCCCATTATTTTTCTAATTGGGATAAAACAAAGAACAAAGACTATGTAACAATATATAATGCAGTCTTCTTTTCCTTTCGGCTTATCCCTGCTTATCCCAACAGGGGTCGCCACAGCGAATCATTGTATCTGTTTGATTCGCATGTTTTGATTTGGCAAAAGTTTTACGTCGGATGCCCTTCCTGACACAACCCTCTATATGAGGGACATGATACTTATATATATATATATTTGGGTGTGACCAGGATGGACAGGATCAGGAATGAGTAATAGTTCAATATGCAATAATGAAGGAAAATGGTCAGATATAAATAAGCAAATAAATATAAACAGAATATTATAAGACTAAGTGGAAACTTTGCTCAGCCTTGTTTTGAAAAGAAAAAGGACTCAACCAGACACTGCTGCTCCACACTTAGAGGGTAAGTCATCAAAAACAGAAGCAGAGACATTTAGTGGTGAGCCTCCAAGCAATGTTGTTGGTTTCACAGAACAGCAAAGAACTTGCAATCGATCAATGTAATCAATATTCTGCGCCTTAGACTACAATTCCCTGGAAGGATTGTTTAATGGGTATGTGTGAGACACAAATGAAGAGTCTCTTTGCCTGGCAGAAATGATACCTCTGCTACTTCTGTTTCCCAGAGCCAAGGACATTTCTTCCAAAACCCCCACACGCTGACTTCACTGGTGGCTAGTTGGCTTTGAAGAAACATTGCAAACTTTTATTTGAGAAAACAAAAATGGTGTGATATGTTTCCTGGTTGTAACAGGGTATCTAGGGTATCTTAAGTTAGTTCTTTGTATAACCTACCTTAACTACATTTAGCCGCTACATACAAATACGTGGAAGTTTGGCACTACGTTTACCCCTACTGTCCTGCCTCTGATGTTATGTTTCTGACAAATACACCACATGAGGACGCTGTTATTAAACCACGAAGTTGGATTGACTTGAAATTTCTCACACAGCTCAAGGCGCCCAACAAAAACACCTGTGCTACTATTTGTCATGCTTGCACTGTTTTTTAAAGCCCAAAGTGTGTACAACAATCAATTGTATAAAACAATACAATTAAAACATATACACACTTTATACACAGTAGTGTTCAAAACATTAGGGTGCAAGTGACCAACCAGATGAATCACTTTTATTAGTATATTTTTAATGCTACATGGCAAACAAGTTACCAGTAGGTGCAGTAGATTATCGGAAAACAAACAAGACCCAGCATCCATGATGTGCACGCTCTTAGGGCTGTGGACTTAGGGCAATTAGAAAGGGGGTGTTCAAAACATTTCAGTGTGAAGAGGACATGTCCTTGAGATTGGTGTTTCAACAAGACAGTGACCCCAAACACACCAGCAAACTAGCGACATCTTGGCTCCAAACCAACAAAATGAATTTTATGGAGTGGCCAGCCCAATCCCTGGACATTAATCCAATGGAGAACTTGTGGGGTGACATCAAAAATGCTGTTTCTGAAGCAAAACCAAGAAATGTTCATGAATTGTGGAATGTTGTTAAAGAATGTTGGAGTGAAACAACAGCTGGAAGGTGCCACAAGTTGGTTGAGTCCATGCCACACAGATGTGAAGCACTTATAAAAAACTAAATATTAATTTAGTCATTCACAGGATTGCCAAATCCTTGAAACAAAAATGTTTGTGCAAAATAGTTTTGAGTTTGTAAAGTCAACGGCAGACACTGCTATTTTTTTTAGCACCCCTTTCAACTAATTGCCCAATTGCACAGCCTTAAGAGCGTGCATATCATGAATGCTGGGTCTTGTTTGTTTTCTGAGAATCTACTGCACCTACTGGTAACTTGTTTGCCATGTAGCAATAAAAATATACTAATAACAGTGATTTAAACACATCACGGGAGATTTTTCCGGTATTTGCGTTGTTCTTCAACAAAATAGTAATATATTGATGGTACCTAGAAAAACAGCCGTCAGTAGAGTGGTACTTCCCGTGCCAGCTCACTGCACCATGACAGAGCAGTCTGGGCACGGTGAGGGAGGACTATCTCTGTAGCTACGGAGTCAAATATCCAACGTCCAACTTTACCACAGAATGAAACAGAATTAAAACAGCTATTTCTTTTTTTATTTACAAATATAAAAATAGTAATTACAAATATTTTTGAAAAAACAGTTAATCCCTATAAGATGGACTGACTTGAATTAGCTCAACAAAAAACACCCACTCTACCGTTAAGGTGTTCGCCAAATCATCATAGAATTCTGTACACATTCAGGGCACTGACAAGCAATTTAAAGATGATTAGTTATAAAAGATACTAGATTATAGATACAGAGCTGAAAATAGACAGTACAGTACATGCAAAAAAAACACACAAATGAGACAATAATGAAATGTGTGTTGCAGTGAGGAGATGCTGAAAAGGTGGCAGTGCCTAAAGTGCAGCTCAACATCAAGTGTACACAAAAAAACAGTAACCGTGACTGAAGATTTAATGCAAGAGCCCCCGCCTCCAAAAATAGACACGGTTTATTCAAATGCTGGCAGCACCCGTCTGTGTGTGAGTGACAGGGAAGTCCACGTTGGAACAGAGCAGGCAGAGGGTGTGTTATCGTGTTATGACTGGCCAAACAAAGAGATACTGTAGCTCCGGCAGACTCTTATTCTATATCCCCGTCGTCCATTATTTGATGGAATAATAGTGGGAGGAATATGAACTGGATTGCTGACAGAACCTTCTTGATGAGACCAGAGGCTGAGGTGTGTGGCTCTCCAGATATACAGGGAATGGCCACTCAAGGGACTCTTCAATAGGTACATCTGCCCAATCTAATGAGCCCGGGAGCTGTATTAAAATTCTCCTTATGAAACAGGTCTGTGACAGTGTCAATCAAAACAGAATATTATTAGCTTGCAGAAGAGACTTTTGACTACATACAGTGCCTTACACTGGGTCTCATTAAATTGTGCATGGTACCTAATGTCATATTTCATATCTCACAGTCATGTATTTGTTTTTGTAAGCAGCTAACTCTTCTACTCCTCTGCACCCCTGCATACAAAAGGATAAACATTTGTCAAAATATTCACCCCTACCGTGTTGGCTCTGCTGTTATTTTTCTGACAAATACACTGGGGCTGTTATTAAACCCAAAGGTTAGATAGACTCGGAATTTGTCACACACCTCCATGCGCTCTACAAAGACACTCGATGAAATTTTAGAGTGCTTGGCCAAATCACAACAAAATTTACACACATTTGGATTGGGCGAAAAACATGACCTCAATCAAGCAAAAAGTCTTTGGACGTAATTCAGATTCAAACAATATAATAATACTATAATTTGGCTAATGATTGTCCCTCATTTATTCAGTTAATTGAATTCAGATCTGACCGAGACAAGTATATTTCCGCATAGGACTCAGTATTTATAAAGGGAATATTTTCATAGCTATGGCATAGAAAACATGTTTACAATCTTTTACCATTATCAGAGCCCAATAGATATAAAATTACACCCCTATAGTCACTTTGTATTTGCATTACACAATATAGTAGATATAATCAGAAATACAGTAATAAGATAACATAATAAGATAACATAGACTCACAAGTTAGCAGGCTATTGTCTCAGTCTATTGTAATGTTAGCTTTAAATGAATTTACTACCCAATATAGTCGACATCATAAGAGCAAATAAGCTTGTGTTGTTATGATTAATATGTTATTATTATTGTGCATGTTTTGACATAATTTAAACCTGCAATAAATTTATGTTCCGGGGATCAGGTCTGGTGCCTGTTTCACTGAGCAATTACTGACACCTAGTGGCCAAAGTAGAATACTACATTCACAATTAGAATGGTTTTTCTGCCTTTTACGTCGTCCCTCGCTCCATCGTGGTTCCAACATTGCTGTCTCACTCTATTGCGGTTTTTCACAAATAATTAATAAATCAACGGTCTCGGTTTTCTGGTTCAATACGACCTATTATTAGTCCAAAAATACATAACTAAGCAAATGTTATGTATTCTAAGCCTGTCATGTTCTGTATGTTTGTGTGCGTGACAGTATGTTTTTAGTTCGATTATCTAACCTGGGTTCTTGTTGTTTTCTTATTTCGTTTGTTTTTCCTGCCTTTCCTGAGTTGTCACTCCGGGTAATTGCGAGCACCTGTTTCTTGATTGTTTCTTAGTTCAGGTGTGCGCACCCTTGGTAATCGGATCATTCATTTGTTCATTGCTGTTTGGTGTTTGCTAGTTCCTTGCTGCCGCTGCTTAGCAGCGTTCTTTATTAAAGAAAGATCTCATTCTGACCTGTTTGGCGTCCTGCTCTCCGCTTCCTCGGGGTCGATTACACCATGCCTAGACGCAGACGTGACATAGCCTAAATTTGCTTCTTCCTACTTCATTTGGATATGTGGGACTGTGAATTGTATTAGGTGATGTATTCCATTGTAATTTATATACATGTTCAAATAAAATCAAACCATTAAAACACGAATTAAGCATTTTCAATATCTTCTAAATGAACAAAAATACAAATGCAGTTTAAGGCAATACATGTATATAATAATGGAGGTCTAAACTGGCCAAAGGTGTCGCTAGTAACACACACCAGAGGCTCTTTTATTATTTTATAAGTATTTATATACCTCACAAAAGGCACAATAATTACAAGATATTAATGTATATATACATTAAACAGTCATCATCATCATTCGTATTGCAGCTAAAACTGAAATCTGAATCCTCAACATCACTTCCTGTTCCCCCGTCCCTTGCTCATCCAATCAGCAGTCAGAAGACAGTCTAAATGCATTCACAGACTTGGCGGCAAGTCAGATATTTCATATTCTTTACAAAAACGCACATTTCCCCTACTTTGGTGTTAAAAAAGAATCACCGTGCGGAGCCGCAACAAGGAGGCTCCAGAGCCACAGGTTCCCAACCCCTGGTCTAGAGGGCTCTTATAATGGTAAAATTGTGTCCAAACAAGTTTTCCCTGCTCTAACTACAAAAATATTACATTTATTAATACAGAATCCTACTTGGTGGAAATTCACTTATTGTGGTTGGGTCTGGAAACAATTAACCGCAATAAACAAGGGATACTGTATTTGTATTTTTGTTCAATTAGTCATTTTTATGCTGAAAATGCTTAATTTAGGCCAACAATAACTCATGTTTTCTTAAATGTGCGTTTTTTTGTTTTTTTTTTACTAATAAGAAGCCATAATGGGCCGCACGGTGGCTGAGTGGGTAGCATGTTGGCCTCACAGTCAGGATGTTATGGGTTCGAATCTCTGTTGGGCATCTCTGTGTGCAGTTTGCACGTTCTCCCCGTGCATGCGTGGGTTTTTTCCGGGTACTCCGGTTTCCTCCAACATTCCAAAAACATGCATGTTAGCTTAATTGGCGACCATTAGAGTATGAATGTGAGTTGGAATGGTTGTATGTCTTTGTTTGTCTATATGTGCCGTGCGATTGACTGTGAACCAGTCCAGGGTGTACCCCGCCTCCCGCCCAAAGTCCGCTGGGATAGGCTCCAGCATACCCACGGCCCTAATGAGGATAAGCGGTATAGAAAATTAATGAATGAAAGAAGCCATAATCACCCATGAAACAGCCATCAAACAGTCAACATAAAACAATCATTTATCTATTAATGCATTTTTGAAAAAACACAACATAGTGAGGGTGCGATGTTGGAACCACGATGTAGTGAGGAATGACCGTATTAGTATTTCATGCATGCAAAGCATTTTGACCACAGCCCGTATGGGACTCTGCAAAAGTCTTTGTGTTCATTGAACTCACAGAAAGCATGTCATTGCACTTCATGTCTTGAGCGTCCTTGTCGTCGCTCTTGTCGTAAAACTTGCGGAAGAAGTTGAAGGCCACCACAGTGTAGAGATAGACCACAACTGCCAGAAGGCCCAGAGTCAGGACCAACTAGTACACACACAACAGGAGCAATTGATTTTAGAACATTATGTTTGAACACAATACAAAATCCTGATTTATATATCAAAAAAGTATTGACGGGAAGTCCTTGGCGAGATAATTAAAAAGGAGAGGAGACAGCCGGGCGTCATTGAATAACACGCACACACCTGTTTGCCATTGTGTGTCACAGAGGAGAGGATGGTGCGAAGCGTCTTGAAGCCCATGGCGATGTCCAAGAGGTGGGCAGCGAAGAAGAAGTTGTTGTAGTGGCCCAGAACGGACATAAACATGTAACATGCCAAGTAGAGGAAAGACTGCGGCCGCACACACACACACACACGTGCACACACACGTGCACACACACGCACACACAGATTAGCAGACCACACGGAGACAAATATGTATTCTAGATAAGGCAAAATGGCAGGATATTACAGCCATCAATTGGAGCGGCACGTAGATCTGCATCAAACGCTGTCAGCGACATTAAAACGAACAAGGAATCGGTGGTAAAACATTGCATATGATTTACGACATCTGCTAACGTGCACTGCAGGAAGTGACTGTTGGATCGGGAGGAGGTCGTGCGCCGGTCAACAAATATTTGCAGCAAACAATGTCAGCTGGACTTACGTTGTCGGTGAGAACGACTCCAAGTTTCCAGACTTGGTACTTGACATCGATGGAGCTCAATCTGAATAAGAATTAAGACACGTTACTGTTCCCACTGAAGAGTCTCATTTCTGGCTCTACACCAGCATGTCCACTTCTTACTTAACTACAACATAATGTTCTACCAAAATTCTGCATATCCTACTAATGGATCAGCAACTGTTACAGAGGACAACATGCTGATGCGTCCTCCTCATTTCAACAACTCCATTGAATAATGAGCTGATTATGACACTGACTACTACTACGTAGACACAAGGTGTACTCACTGGGCGATCCAAGCAGTCTCTTTTCTGAGCCTGTTTCTCTCCGTTCCCTCAGAGCTGAAATCCAATGATACCTGGTCCAGGCCGAGGAGCTCACTGATCTTCTCACGGCCATAAAACTCCCCGTACTTATCCAAAACCTACAGGAGGGTGAAAGGGTATATTAACGGGACGCCTTAATGTTAGATCTCACCATCACAAAGTACTTGGACTTTCATTTAAAGGCCCCCTGTTGTGCAAAAGTGACTTTTTAATGGTGTAACAATAATTCTCTGTGTCCCTGGTGTCTGTTTAATGAACACTAAATGTGAGAAAAATCTTCCATCTGCCTCACTTTTTTGCTCCACTTTTGAGGGAGGCAACACTGAAATGCTCACTTTTGACGTTGTGGGTTATCCCGACGTGATGAAGGCCAAACAGAAACAGACTAGTTTGTTAAAGGGTCTCACTACAATATGGTACACAAAAATACAGTAGTTACTGAGGAACTAATGAAGAACTAATGACTAAGTGAAACAAATTTGGAGAGATGACTGAGGAACGAATGAAGAACTAATAAATACAGTAGCTACTGAGGAACTGAGGCACAAAAATTTTGAGTAGTTAATTGTCGAACGAATGAAGAACTAATGAGTAGTGGTTGGGTGGGTTTGTTCCTCATCAACTACTGTAATTTTGTGTTCCTTATTGGAAAGTGTTAGGGCAATGTGTAGCCATATAATAACCAACATGGTATACTAAAACTGAGGCAAAATTTTGGTCAATCCTTTCATTAAAGACCTTTGTAAAAATAAAAAATAAAGTAACTATAGTGTCAGCACTTTAGCTCACAATAATGTTATTAATGTTATATAATTTATCATGTTCAGGTTTAGAGACTGTGCCGCTGAGGAAAAGACAGAAGGCACAGCTGGAGGTAGCAGAAATGAAGATGCTGAGATTCTCTTTGGGTGTGACCAGGATAGACAGGATCAGGAATGAGCACATCAGAGGGACAGCACATTTTAGAGGTTTCGGAGATAAAGTCAGAGAGGCCAGACTGACATGGTTCAGACATGTCCAGAGGAGAGAATGAATGAATATATTGGTAGAAGGATGCTGACTTTTGAACTGCCAGGCTGGAGGCCTAGAAGCAGACCAAAGAGGAGGTTTATGGATGTAGTGAAAGAAGACATAAAGGTAGTTGGCGCAATAGAAGATGATACAGAAGACAGAGTTAGATGGAGGCAATTGATTCGCTGAGGCGACCCCTGAAGGGATAAGGCGAAAGGAAAAGAATTAGAAGATATAACGTATAATGTATTTATATGTACAACTTTAACTCCTACAATAATGTTTGTTACAATGCCTTAACATTTTCTTACAATAATCAGAGTTGGTACATGTTGAATACAGGAAGTGAACAAACTTATTAGCAATCTTCCTACTCCTTTTTGGGCATGTAGAATTATGAATTGTAATGTGTGGTGTATTCCAAAGTCATGTTCAAAATGAATCAAGCCATTACTATTACCATTATCACATAGCTACTGTATGCTAGTGTTTCAATCAGATAATATAAGTACAAGTTACCATTAATGGTTTAAGAAAAAATCTGAAGAAAAAAACCCCCCAACTATATAGTTTCACAATTATGAGATAAATTGCATTCAAGTCGACAAAAAATTTTCATTTGGCCCTGGATAAGATGATTGGCCCGTCACGTAAATGCCCATACGACAGGCTATACATGCAATAATAGCTAATGTTAACAGTTAAACTTTGTCAAATTGCTAGCTGACAACAAACATAACAAAATAGATAATACTTTATATCAGTAGTTGTCAGCTGGTTTGACTGTAGGTCCCAAGTGGTGACCCAAATTGTGGGAATTTTTCAACTCAAGAGGTCTCAAATACAGAATCTTCTATGTGGGCACCTCTCTTTGTACTGCAGCCTGTGATGGTCTTCATGCCCTGCCACACATACTTCATGTACTAGGCAACTGCGTGACCCACGTTTGGGTGACGACCCACCAGTTGAGAACCACGGCTATGCATACAAATACAGTACACTCTGGCATTTCGAAACTGCTACAAAATACAATAAAGTGGAGCTGTTAAGTAAGTTGTGGTGGCTTTGTCAGTTGATTTATATACAAACTTAAGACAAGAGCCAAAGTATGCAGCTCAATGGATGGTAAGCAATCTCCACGACCTCCACGCTGGACAAAGAAGTGCATTACCAGAAGCACTTAAGGGCATCACATCATCGGTTCTGCTGAAGGCTCTTAAAATGATGCAGTGCAGAGGGGTGAACGCGGTGAGTTAGTGCTCGACATGTGTGATGCCGACGGGAGGTAAAACCTGGGGCTTGTCCCTAAAAATGCCAACTTGACAGCTTATCGTCCAGGTTTATCTTGATGTTACCGTCTTCCATAACCCCCTTCCCAATGTTCGCTTGTGTGACAAGGAAAATATACTTGTCTTGAAATACAAGGAGCATGTTGTCCTGGCAGGAGTCCCAGTTCATCACAATCCTTCAGGCCGGGTGGGTGCCTTTTCTCTGAACTTGCCGTGACCGGGAAACGCTGACATTGCGGAATAGTGAAGCACGCTGGGACGAATGCAAGGTAGTACCTTTAAGTCTATCAGCATGTTTATCTAGCGTTACTGTATAAATACAGTTACTTGTGATGGCTATGCATCAGACTTGGAGCGAGATGAGAGAGGCAGCGGTGCTCCTTCGTGAAAGTCCGTGACAGATGAGCGTGTGTAATGACTGGATGCTGCCATGGTGCTTCTCATTGGGAGAAGTGGAGACCTGCTGTTTTCAAGGACTCGTCACACATATTAATATTCAGCGATGAAAGGTATTCTCTCGAAGGGACGCGGCTGTGAACTTTCAAGCAAGCCTTCTTGTGACATCTTGTCAAGGGACAATACTATAGAAATGAAACTTGGATGTACTATAGGGTAGTCAGTGTACAGCTCGTATGGCAGCACACAGTCATCCCTTGTCACATAGTCTACTGGTTCATGGTCCATACTGGTTGATTATAGCCTATTATTGTTTTTTTTAAAATTCATATTTAAGCAATTATACCTTTTTTCAAGCAATTTCAAGCATAAACATGGCTAAAAGAACTAAAACAAATATAATAAATATTGAAGATGATTCAAATTGTGGATGTAATATCCTACACTGGTCACTAGGTGCCAGCAATTGTTTGACGAGCAAACAACAGACTTTTATTGCAGGTTTAAATGATCTCCCAACAGACACAATAACTATAATATAATCATAATAACACGGGCTACTGTTGCAGCCATAACCAACAACAAGCTGAAACTCGTGAATCCATCCATCCATCCATTTTCTATACCGCTTATCCTCATTAGGGTCACGGGTATGCTGGAGCCTATCCCAGCTGACTTTAGGCGGGAGGCGGGGTACACCCTGGACTAGTCGGCAGCCAATTCCAGGGCAGACAAACAAACATTCACACTCACACTATAATGGACAATTTAGAGTCTCCAATTAAACGTGCATGTTTTTGGAATGTGGAAGGAAACCCGGTGCACCCAGAGAAAACCCACACACGCACGGGAGAACATGCAAACTCCACACAGATATGCTACCCACTCAGCCACCGTGCGGCCTAAAGTCATGAACCCCCGACATCATTTTTCCTGTCTGCCGCTCATTCTAGCACCAAAACACATTTGCTGCAACACTCACAATCACAACATGAGTGCTTATTTAGTTTTATTCAGGTCTCAAATGGCTTTTTTGGTCTAATTTTTATATTTATTGTGTGATATAAATGCTAGTTTATATATCGTTGCTAGTTTTGATAAAAAAACGGTTTTCCACTCGCCGTCTCTTCTTCGCTCCATTTGGGTAACTCTGCTTTTCTCCAAACCACGCCAAAAAGTTTGTTTTGCTACCATCTTCTTGAATCGTTCTGCACGTGCACGGTAACATGGAATTGAAGGGAGTGGGGAGTGGTCAAAACAAAACATGCATTTTGATGTCGCTTTTAGCACGTGAATTAAGCCCAAACTTGTAATATTTAATTTAAATTGAAGAAAAAAAATATTTTTAAGAGAAGGGGGCCCCTGGAAATCTCAGGGCCCTGTGCAATTGCCTAATTATTTGCGGTAAGTGCCCCCCCCCCCACACACACACACACACATCCAGGATACCTTGTTTAGAGACAGTGTTCTGCAGAATGATATGCAGGGAAACAGACTAGTTTGGTTGAGCACAATGTGTTGCCGTACAATAACCGAGACCAGGGGTGGGCAAACTGCGGCCCGGGGGCCACATTCAGCCTGCCAGGCATTTGAATGCGGCCCGCCAGATGCGTTCAAAGTGTTTAATTATAAACTTTTAATATACAAGCCGGCAACATGACTTGCAAGTAGTCAAAAGTCAGTTTGAGACAACCTTTTGATGGTTTAAGTTGCCTTTTCACATGCAGCAATCCGGACATTTACCTCTACCCGTGGTGCTAGAAAAACACAAGTCAACCCGTATGTGACACACAACAACAGAACCACAACAACAAACCTACCCAACTTCCCAGACCAACAGTCTGGAAAGTAAAAAAGGAGGGACCTCGGTTTCGACATACTCCTAATAGTTTTTATCGTTAATAATTCATGTTGTATATCACACATCCTTCACTTATGCATATTGCGTTAAAAAAGTAAATGTAATGTAAAATTATTTTTTGTTATTTGATGCGGTCTAATGTTTAAAGTGCTCCTGGAAAAAGATACACAAGAAGATACAGCAGATCGTATGGTGCTTTTATCAATAAAATGTGACAAATAATTGCAGGTGGACTGTCAGAATTTTAGGAATAAAATTGTGTGCGTGTATCAAATATATAGTCTGGCCCCCCGGCCAATTTTGTTAAGTCAAAATATTTGTCCACCCCTGACCTAGACAGTATAATATAACAAGGGCAACATTTTGGCTAATATTTACACAAAATGAATCAACCAAAAAGTGAGGAGTAGATAAACCGAAGTAAAACTGTATTTACTATCCTCTAAAAGTAGTTAACATTTGGCCATTGTAGTCAAACACAAGTCTATCATTGTGATGGTGACGTTGTAGTGTGGGTCTGCATGAGTGCTGCTGTTCACTGAGGAGAAAACATGAATGCTAACATCTACTGTGACATTGTGAAGCATCAGTTGTCATATGAACCGTTTAAATAAAAGCTGTGTGTTCACCTATTTTCACTTGAGAATAACCCTATACTGCTATACAAGCAGGCCGCACGGTGGATGAATGGTTTGCATGTTGGCCTCTCAGTCAGAAGGCTCAGGGTTCAAATCTTCGTTGGGCATCTCTGTGTGGAGTTTGCATGTACTCCCTGTGCGTGCGTGGGTTTTCTCTGGGTACTCCGGTTTCCTCCCACATTCCAAAAACATCCTACAGGTTAATTGGCGACTCTAAATTGCCCATTAGAGTGTGAATGTTTGTATATGTGCCCTGCGATTGACTCTCGACCAGTCCAGGGTGTACCCCGCCTCCGCCCAAAGTCAGCTGGGATAGGCTCCAGCATACCCGCAACCCTAATAAGGTTAAGCGGTATAGAAAATGAATGAATAAATGCCATATAAGCAGGACACTAACTACTCAAAACTAGATCCAAGTTTCTAGTATTGTCCCTTCAGAAGATAAAATGAACTGCATGCTGAACTGAGGGGTGTACAATAGCCCCTTGCTGCATCGCGTTTTTTTAACAAAAAATAATCAGTTAATAAAAATATTATACACAGCATATTATATTATACTGTATTATATTATTTAAAAAAATACATAAATGTTCTGTGGTTGACTACAGCCAAAACTCAACTCTGAATCCGTGATGTGACTTTCTGTCACATCTGATTGAATTCTGTTTATCTGATTGAATTTACACAAGCATGTGTCTTATTTGAACCTGACTGGAACCAAAGAACCACGATAAACGAGGGATTAGTGTACTCACTTTTGTGAAATATCGTACACGTGCATTAAATGCCTGAATTCAAACTATAAAAAACATATAGTATTTATCTTGAGCCTCTGGGGATTTTACCTTTCTCTTCACAAATTTATCCCAGTAATTACTCGGAAATGATCTGAAAAGACAAATGCAGATATTAACATATTCACATATTAACCAGTTACAACTCTAGATGAGCTTTCACAATCTAATGAGCCCCGCGACCCAAATGAGGATAAGCGGTATAGAAAATGAATGAATCTAATTAGGCCAAATGAGGAGTTTGTAATATTTTGGTTAATAACTTACAAGGGTCAATGTTGTAAACAGGTCTCAGTATAATATACCACAGGCATAGGAGTACGCACAGATTACTGTAAAGCACTTCTAATGGGTCTCATTAGATTGTGCAGGCATGCATTGTAAAAAAAAGGCAATAGGCAATACATTCTGTATAAATGTTTTAAAGACATTGAGCATGTGCTATAAGTATAGAAAAACATATTTAAATGTCAAAAATGCAAACATACACAGTGTTAATGACCAGTCGATCCCACTGGCCTTTAATATCCTCCTCGGGGGGCTGCCGGGTCACATACAAGCCATCAAACTCAAGTCTCCGGGCCACTTCCTTCTCCCGTTTGAAGACCACCAGCGGCACCTGCCATGTGCACACGATTTGAATAAACGCATGTTTTGTTATGTTTGTGAAATGTAGCTTGTGTACCTTGAGGCAGTAGTAGCCTATAATGCAACAGAAGGAGATGAGCGTGTGCAACACGGCCAGGAGGCGAAGCGACGGCTCCATGTATCCACTGCTTTCTTCCAGAACAAAATAAACCCCGCCCTCGTCGCCTTCAGCTGCCAAGTCGAGTGATTCGTCGGCTTGTTTTTCCGATGCTGCCGGCAAAGATACCACCTGGGAAGAGGGTGTGAGACACAGATAGAAGGTGGCAGTGCGCACCACAATATCGGAGCCTAAAAAATTGGAGGGCAGCACCAAACGTGGTTCTGTAATAAACAAGATGAGTCAATTCATCTCGGCTCAATCCCACATTTTAATCCCATTTTGGGGAACTGCGCACACTCCCGACCTTGTAGAAGAGCAGGATGAAGTTGATTGCAAATGTGACAAAGAGGGCCAGCAAGCGCATGTTGTAAAAAGTTCTGGCAAAGTAATTCTGGAAGAAAATGAAAGCACATTAGGAGTGTGCTCCCTATATAATAATAACAATAATAATAACATCTGGGATATAAGAATGGTATCTCACCAGCAGGCTCTTGCGATGTGTGCTTATCGTCTCGCCGAGGGCTGAATGCTGGCTTCCGGTTTCCTCTGATTTATTACAGCATCTCTTGGACCTCCATTCGGCCTCTGTCACCATTGTGTTCTCACATGGCGTCCATCTGAGAGAAAAAAAACAGATGAACATAAACAGAAAAGAGGGAATATCTGATATTGCTGACATTATGATGTCTATTCAGGCTGTCTTGTTGGGGGAGCATCAACACCTTTGTGCTCAAGTGACACCATTCCACAGAAAATGGTAAAAGAACAAGAAATCGCTCACTTTTCTGATTCAGGCATCTCATCATCAGCTTCTTCCTCCTCAGACACCCGTCCCTTAGTTTGGTCAAACTGGGAGAAATCAAACAGCCGTATGAATCAAAAGTGTGATGGGAGTTTTGTGATCAAATCATTGTATTTCTAAGACTAGTCAGCGAACATCTTTTACCGTATACTGTAGAAGTATACTGCAGATTACCAATCCACTGAAAGTGAGTCAACACACTATGGAATCACAGCAGTGCCAAAATTAAAAGGAAATCCATGTGGAAATATAAAAAGATATACAAAAGGAGTCATATTCTGTTTTCCGTTTGCCATTGCTTTTTTCATTGTCTCATTGTGATTCCCCTTTTGTCTTTGTCTTTTCTATGTGTTCCATACAAGCAAAACACTCTGCCAGGGTGACTTGTCCCATCCAGGCCGCTTCTCTCTGCAGTTTCGATACGGACTGCATCGTGTAAGATGATGGTGGCGTCACCCGCTTCCAGTCAACCCACGCTAAAAGCTACATTTAAACATAAACATTTTTAAACGTAGCTACCTCATAGCCACAGCAAGCAGGAATCGTGTGACAAGTCACCTGACCATCCTTGTTTTGCCTTCTGCTTTTAGTTCATATTTTAATTCATAATGACAATTTAGAGGGGCCAATTAACCTAACGTTCATGTTTTTTTAGCATGTGGGAGGAAACCGGACTACCTGGAGAAAACTCACACACACACTGGGGAGAAGATGCCAGAACAAACTCCACACAGATATGCCCATCGGAGATTCAAATCTTGCACATCTCCTGACTGTGTGGCCAACATACTAACCACTTGGCCACTGTGATCTAGAACAACACTGGACAGTTCAAATGGACTAGTTTGTTTTTTGCAGTATTGCAAGAAAACAGACAAAAATAATCATACAATAACTGGAGCATAGGAGTACCCAGGTTTGACTGTACTGTAATAAAAAAAAATGTGTTGATGTGGAGTGACACCATCTTTTCTATTGATATTAAAAGAAAAGCTATATAAATCAATAGTGTATGAGAGCAAACAAGCGGAATAAATCAATATTTAGGAGGGCTACAATGCACAAGAACACTTACCCTTCCCTTAGAGAGCGTAGTGTCAGCGGGGACAAACAGGTCAGTGTGACTGCTGGCAATGTCTTGTGTCGCGAGCCTGTATTGACCTCCATCTTTCTTCACTTTGAGACCAAATATGTCTGACAGTACATCCATCTCCCTGGTGGAGTTCACAGCCGCCGCATGCCCGCTGTGTCTCCGCAGGGCCGACGAGGCAGATTGCCGCCTCAGCTGCTCCCTGACGCTTGTTGCCTCTGTGACCTCATCAAGTGTCGGTTCGAGAATGCCACCGAGCAGGTCAGCTATGGACATGCTTTTGGCTCCCTCTATGAGGCCGCCATCAACAAAGGCGATGTACAGCACATGCAGGATGTTGCTAGCTACAGCAGAAGCGCATCGGAGTGTTGTTGTTAAAATCAATCTGAGTATGGAAGCAGATGATAACATGACATCTTTCAGGGTCATTTTCATGACAGCTCTCAGCTTTTTGACGGAAAGCAGAGACGTCAGCAAAAAACACCATCCAAACACCTCTTCCTCTTCACTAACACGCTCTCCGCTGTCAGAGCCAGAGATCTGTGCTGCCAGCTGCATCTCAAATATCGTGTCCTCACAGAAGTTGACAAACATCTCCATTTTCTCCTTTTCCCCGCCTTCGTTGACCACATCAAAAATGAACTGCCTCTTGGACTCCTTCACCTGCGGCTTCTCCCACTGCGTGCGGCTGGACTCACTGATCTCAAAGTAGACGCGCTCTATGCGCTTCCCGCTGCCAAGGATTTCAATGCGGCCTAAATGAGGTTGGAAGTAAGTCAAGACGCACTCGGCGAGCTCCAAGAACGCCCTCAGCCTTAAATCGTTGGGCATGTGTTCGGCCAAATTGGTGAGCAGAACGGCGATGCTGAAGCCGATGTCTTTGGCCGGCTCATGGAAACGCTCCACAAAAACCACGTAATCCAGGACTTCCCTATCATCCGTCTCAATGCAGGAGAGTAGGAAATGAGTCTCAGCTTGTGAGAACTGCTTGGAAATCTCCATGGCTTTCTGGAAGTCCTTCCTGGCGATGCACCCCCTGCGATCAGGGTCATACTCTCCAAAGATGTCAGAGGATGTCAGGTCTTTCAGTTTGAGGAATGTGTCAAAAAACTTCAGGATCATCTCCACATTGCTCGACGATTCCACCAGCATGTCCACCATCTGTTTCCCGATGGTTCCATTGACGACGTTCCCTGAGGGAATATAAAAGCTATTTTTAACATTCACTCATTCATGATTGTGAACGATGTATTCTCCTAAAGCGTACCTTCTAGCATAGAAAGCAGGAACACCACCATGTCCTTCTGTAAGTCCAGGAGCTCTTTTAGGAGCTCAATTTGTTTTGAATCCTGCAAAGATTTTTTTTTTACTGTGCAAAAAAATAACACAAATCATAACATTTGAAAGGAACCATATTATACTATATTCTTAAACCATTGAGCAGAAGTGGGCAAACCTTTTGACACAATGGGTTCAAAAAATGTCACAGGGGGCTGTCTATATAGGTGGTCTTCAAACAGAAAGACATACTTGCTCACAACGAAACAAAACACAAGACAAGGAGACTCTGAATGTGAGAGTACATTGTCTTGTTTAGGACATTTGGGCAATATATTTTTCACTGTATGTTTTTCATTTTATATCACTCTCACAAATGATAAGTTCCACATGGTAGACATGTTCGTTTTGGCTTTGGCGCGCCTGCGAAGCGCGGAGGAAAGTGGGCGGGAGAATGTGGAGGAAAGTGGGCGGGAGACGCTTCTCCAAGACGCTACGCCGCACAGACGCATCGCGAGAGGCTGCAGGCTAGCCATTGAAATGCAATTATCTGCGTTTGCAAATGCTATCCATAACCAAATACACAGCTTTTCAAGGAAACCGGCAAAACGATTCCAAAACCAGAATGACACAGGAATCTGTGGTCAAATGTCAAAAGTTTTGGAACGTAACTATCTAATGTAGCAAAAACTCCGGAATTTTAACCACCGTTCCGTGCATTATGTCCCCAATTTTACGAGACTTCAACTCAGCAAGTGTCAGAGGATTTCATTTATTCGTTTTGCTTTTGCCTATGGCTTTTTGGCAACACTAGTTCAGAAAAAAATCCTACACGGCGTGGAGGAAAAAAAAAGACAATGATCAAACTTCAGCTCTAACCTATGTTGCTGATTGATGGACAGTTGGCTTACTTTAGGCTGAGGTTAGGCTTTAATTTACAATGTGTTGCGTAGCCTACTTTTTATTTAAAATATAAATATATTTCGAATGTGTTTATTTACAGAGCTGTCCTCCATGAAGTGGCTGGCTCTGGGCACACACCTTAGTTTTAGAACGTCATTAAAAAGTAACTTTTGCATAACAGGAGACCTTGGAATATACAGATCTGCAGAAGGAAGGTGGGTTTTTGAGTGAACGAGTGAGTCAACACACCTGGGAGAGCTTCATCTGCATATGTGCAAAGACGTGAAGAAATCCCACCACGGCATCCCACAGGCGACTGTGAGCGAGGCTTTGCTGGTTTCCAGTACACGGGCCCTGAAAGTAAGCACAGCACACGCACAAGGTGAGCTGCTGCATTCTAAACGACTACACAGATGCTGTGAATCCTTGCAGAAATGGACAGCCAACAACCTGTATGTACTCGGTGAGCGTGTTGAAGACTTGCTTGGCCACTTTGATAGCCTTAGAAAAGTTGTGTTGGCCTTGTGCATCTATCACATTCTTGCCAGAGTAGTACCAGTAGAAGTCACTGATGGACTCCTAAAGAAGCGAATGAAGAAAATAAGAAAAAGAAAGAAAAAAAGTGTTTCCTTTCAACACAAATGGAGAAGCTTTGGTGGTATGAGGAGGTGAAAACTTACCTGGATCCTTAGCAGATAATCCACAGTGGAAATGATCATGTTGACAGTTGTGTTGTTGCCTGTCTGGGTTCGCAAGTAATTCTGGAAATCTAATACAATAAATAAAAAAGAACAATTGTTATTATGAGGAAATAAGGAACCAGATGGGGTGTCCCAAAGTCCCAAAGGCGCCAACAGAAATATTCCAGATTTGACATTTTTAACGTTTTGATTCAGGTCAAGCTATGATGAGTAATGAGTATATTATAGGAAAAAAGAACCTACATCTTAGTTTTGTGTTAGCAGTAGCAGTCTGTGGGCGGGGCTGAACACACACCATGGGAAACTTTCAGATGCAATTTAAAATATTACACTTCTTTTTAATACATGTGTAAATAAGTATATCAATTTAAGTAAATGGATATTAATTTTGGAAACATGGACCATTATTTTATTCCAAAATAATATACTGTTAAAAATCCTCACAGCATGTGTTGACTGTTGCGAGTGAGCGAGTCGTCCCATTTTGTTCGATGGTCCTTGAACGCCACAACTAAGTTTCTCCCAAGCTGCACAGACAGACTACTAGACTGTAATTTCCCCCTTTTTCTTTTGGTCCCAAATTCTGATAGAATGCGGGAATTCATAAAGGTAAGGTTTGATGATGTTATTGAGAGATAATGTGCATACCTGCATATTTGTTCAGTGCACAAACTCAAGTTAATTCATTTGTATTCATTTTTGCTGTTCCTGTCATGGATAAATAAACGAGATCTCTATGATGTACACACACACATACGCACACACCATTGTTATATGTGACAAAAGGTTTAAGTGATATCTAAGTAAGACATTGAGAAAATAATCATAAAAATTACAGAAATATAAAAACACATAATAAAAATGCATACAAATGTCACTTTTGTTTACAGTGTTTGTTTCATCTGTTTTGAAGGTTTTTCTATAGTATATTGTAATTTTCGTTGTATATTTTTCCTCTTGTTTTTAGGGAGCCAGGTCTGCCATTTGTCTGCCAACGGATGAAAAATAGCCTTTCGGCTAATTCTGGTGCATTTGCAGCAATGCAAATAATGTACACTGTCCCTGTCAAATAAACCAATAAATAAAATAAATAATAAAAACATTTCATTTATAAATGTTTTGGTTGTTTTCAGTGAGGCCCGAAATTGTCTTTATATTATTCTGATCCAGGCTGTGCTAAATACAACAATAATAAATAAAACTAGCTGTGCAAATGGCTTACACCCATGGCTGACATTGTAGAACTTGTGCATAAAATGCCTGAAAACTAAGTTTGCACATCAGTTATGAATCTGCACAGAGTTAATGAAAAATCTGGCCGAGGTAAACGGGGGGCAATCACCCGCGTTGTGTCCTTCACAGAGCAGCTGCAGAAAGCGGAATAGGTCACAGGTTAGCTGTTCATCAGGCATCACTTTCTCTCCTGGGCAAAATGCAAAGAGAGAAGAATGAATGTGTAGGTGGAGAATTTACTGTAGAGATAAGGCAACACTGCACGAAAAAGGAGGCATTCACAAATGTCCATTAAGATTTTACCTGAGCTCTCTTCCGTCACCATGCCTAATCCTTCAGCTTTGTTCTGCCTCTCAAAGGCGATCAAATCCAGCACACTGAAAACACAAAACAACAATTAAAGCTTTGGCACCGAAAGACAACCCGCCAGCCTTTCTGACTGACTGGAGCTGACCCACCTACATGACTGCATGAGTCCAGCCATGCTCTGAAAGAACATGACGTCACGCCGTTGTCTGAGATAATCCAGCATTTTCTATCCAAAACGAGGCAAGGTCTCATTAGAGGAGGGTGTTAGACTTCATCTGTCACGATTACCAGTAATATGCTGGCTTTTCTGTGGGAAGACACTAAATTTGGAGGTAGTCTGTGGCTGGAACGTTATTCCCACACCACTTCATCATCTTTTCCATGAAGTTCACAGACTAACTGTCAGAAGGAAACGTGGAGGATGAAATCAGTGTGACAATGCACCTGCTGAACCGCAGCATTCCCTCCGTTGAGAACAGCAATACCCAGCTTGAGTGTTGGGGCAATCATGGAGCCCATTGTTCCTGAGTTGTGAAATCATCCCAATCAGATAATGTCGCACTGTCTTAAAAAAAAACTAAATGTCTAAGTAAAATGTAAAGTAAAACACCTAAAACTACCTTTGCTGGCACTAATGCTTTGCAGGACCATCTCCGAAGCGCCACGAAGATGCAACCTGGCCTGCTGGTAGAGCAGCTTCTGTTTGTCCATCTCCTTCTCCTGAAACACAAGAACGCTTGTATTCTACCGCACTAAATATGAGCTATAAATGCAACAATGTTCACTACCGCACGGGAAGAATTTCACATAAAAAGACTCACTTCAAAACTTTCCACCTCCTGCTGCTCGTCATCTTCCCTGTGACAGCTCTGAGGGCACACAAACGGTGAAAGAAAGAAAACCAGCCGAGACAATCTGAAAGCACTTCATGACACACCAAATTTTTGCGACACTTCTTTGTTTTCTCTTAATACCTTGGCCATTATCTCCACGTAGGACACGAAGAGCCTGTCAACTCCAAGATCACTTAGAAGAAGAGAGAAGACATATTAAATTGTATCAACAGACCATGGTAGGGGTGTAACAGTACATGTATTCGTATTTGAATTTACAGTACAGGGACCCACCGAGTTCCTACATTCTAAACGTTAAGTGAGGGTCAGGAGGGTCAGCTTTAATAACTAAAGCAGAGACCCTGTGTTATGGAATCACAGGAGTACCAAAATTAAGAGGAAATATATGCGGAAATATAAAGACAATTAATAATAAAAAAATATATACAAATGGAGTCATATTTTTTTTCCATTTTTTCATTGTTTATCTGTATTGTCTTTGTTTTTTCCCTTGTGTTGTTGATTTCCTGTTTTGTCTTTGTCTTTTCCATTTGCTTTTTCTCATTGCATTTACCGGATGCCTCAAGCTGACCACAAAAAGCAAAAGGCAATAGAACAGGGGTGTCAAACTACCGGCCCGCAGGACAAACCCAGCCCGGCGAACAATCATATCCGGCCCACGATATGATTTTATATTGTAATTGTTAATGGCTCGGCAATATGAAGCGCTGATAACATACAAACAACCGATCCCATAATGCAGTGCGACAGCAATAATGAAGCGCGGCACTAGCCGGAAACAGTCCCTGACCAAACAAGTCGAGCATCTCTTCCAAACTGAAGTACCAAATTGAAGCTAGTGGTTAGGCCCAAACAATGGCGAGGAGAAAAGTTGACCCTGAAAACCACTGAATCTTTCAAAACCAATGGGCGGCTGAGTATATGTTTACGGATGTTGCCGGAAAACCCTTGTGTCTTATTTGTGGAGCTAATGTTGCTGTACTTAAGGAATTGAATCTACGATGGCACTAGGCACAAAACACAAGGATAAGTTGAAAAAACTGAACATTGTGAAGGAGCTCCATAAAGTAGAAGAGTTAAAGAAGAATCTGAACAAGACCCTAAGAAAATGTTTTTCACCCTAGCGAAATCTCAATGTGAAGCTGAGGTCAAAGCAAGTTTATTTGTGGGGGAGGAGATAGCCAAATCAGCGCGTCCATTACCCGAGAAGGAGTTTCTGAAGAGCTGTATGATGAAGGTATTTGATGTCTTGTGCTAAAACAAAAAGGAGATGTTGGGCAACGTAAGCCCGAGTAGAAATATGGTTACTGATCGTATTTGTGAGCTGCCCACTGTTTGTGCGTTAGAGACAAAATATTGGACAAGAAATCAATGCATGGGAAAAGACATAAGTTGTAACCGACATGAAAAAGCACTGCCTTTTATGTATTTTTCAGGGTTTTGGGCCTCGTAGTACATTTTTCTCACCTGTGCAATTTTGACAGGAGATATTTTTATGGAGTGCAAAAAAACTGTAATTTCAGTTTAAACGTATTTATTCTGGACTGTTTCCTGTTTGGCTTTATCCTTGTTCATGTTAAACCAACATTAAGGACCCTAATTTCGTAAACCAGGAGCAAGCGGGGCGCACCTTTGCTTGTGCCTCACCAGTGGGCGCATTTTAGGCGTATTTTGCTATGTCGTGCCACGCATAGCCTGGCGTAAGTATGCCTTCGTCCATCCTACCGGCGCAAGTGACAAAGAGGGAGGAGAGAAGACGTGACTGGGTTTAACACAGCAGGGTCAAATCTTCACCAATCAAATGAGCTCCAAGACAGCGGAAGACGACAAAACTTCTCCCAGATGTTTTGGTCTGGGAGGTCCAAGCTCGCAGTGGTCGAACATATGGTCACACGAGCAATGATGATGCAAAAGTGGCCCGGGAGGAGATTACAAATATTGTAAATCAGGTTTGCTCTGACGTACTGAGAACCGTTGCCCCGTGAAAAAAAACGATTAAAGATTTCAGAAGAAGAGAAAAAAATAAAATAACTATCAGAGCACCGGAGGCACACGGTGGCCACCGATCGGGTATGCATTTTTTCCCACTAATAGACACTCGTATTTAGTAACCTATATTTGTAATATGAATATGTAATATAATATGAATAAACCAAAACTGCATAACGGGGATGAAATCTGAAGTAACTGTGCGTAAAAGATGCGCTGCCAAGCTGGTGGTCTGGCCCTTTTCACTTGTGTCTGCATGTGAAATTAACTTGTATTACCTAATTCATTATGATCATTTTTGCAATTCTCGGTTACACAACCAACGATGTCAATACGTTTGATTAAGCCTTTATTTACAATTAAGCAAATCCATATCAGATCCACTGACAACCCATGAGGAGAAGGATGAGGAGAAAAGACGGCGCGAAAGAGACAGACGGGACAGTCAATGTAGATCAAAATGTACAGTATGTACTGATTCAGATAGTTACTTTAAACAGTGGTTGTTGTGATTATTAAATGCATTTAAATGTGCTTGACATTGTGTAAACCGGCCTGTAGGGTTTTGGTAACGGCAAAATTACCACTAGACAGCCTATGATTCGCCTTGCTCCGAGAGTAGACCAGGCTGGAGCTGGCGAGCTTTCGGCGCACCTCCGGCGAAGCCTTTTAGTACGAAATTGTCACTACGCCAGGCTGAATAAGTCGGCCCCGGCACCTGCTGCGCCGCGCTACGCCTCTGTCTACCAAATTAGCAAATTGGCTGCGCACTGTGCTACGCTGGACGAAATTACCACTGCACAGCCTGCGACAACCTGCACAAACCACAAAATCAGAGCCCTGCGTTTCATTGTGTTTAATAAAAGTTTCAAGTTCAGCTCGCGACCTGAAGAGTGCGACCGGTGCACCGCTTTTGCTGTGACCAGACCAAACCTGACCACACGATTCCTGCTTGCAGTGACTATGTAGTAGCTATGATTCAATGTAGCTCTTAGCACGGTTGACTGGAAGCGGGTCATGGACAGGAAGTAACAACACTATCACGCCACCATGCACATACTTTGCGAGAATGTCTTACACGGGAGTCCACCCTGGCAGACCCGCTCACAGATTTGCTTTTTGTTGTCAGCTAGAGCCATCCGGTAAATGCAATGAGGAAAAGCAAATGGAGAAGACAAAGACAAAACAGGAAAATCAACGACAAAATTGAAAAAACAAAATACAGAAAAAACAGAGACAAAATGGAAAACGAACATAACTACATTTGTATATTTTTGTATTATTAATTATCTTTATATTTCCACATATATTTCCTTTTCATTTTGTCACTCCTGTGTTTACATACTGTATATATTGTTTCATTATTCATAATTATTATTTTTGTATGTGTGTAAATGGCAGTTTTGTTTTGTTTAGGAAATCATTGCTCTTGCCAAAATGAACCGAATGGTGACCTTCAAACCGAGATGCATGCTGAACTGTGATTATGGCGTACAGTCACATCCTTAATAGCTAAGTAGGTAGGTTGATAGCGCAATCATGACCGCACCTCCCTTCTGTCAAAGCACTTCGACTGAAGAGCGTGATGAGCTGTAGGAGGGGATCGATGAGCTTGGCGCCTTCTCCAGCATCCCTTCCCTCTTCTCTGCTGCCTCCACCCAGCGCCATCACTCGCTGCTTCTGCTAAAATAATAACTTTTACATGATGAAGTGTGTGTTCTCATGGCATGCACGACCGTATTTCAAGTTTCAGTGATGTGAACTGCATAGAAGGGCTGTGATACCATGTTGAACTTGCACTTCTATACCACTCACAGCTAAATCCTCCACCAGTTTCTCCTCCACAGTGTTGTCCTCAGCGTGTATCCAGGATTTATTGTAGCCTTGGAGGAACAGGTTGACGGCTCTATGTCTGGGGAAGCCAGAGAGCAAACACAAGACCGGCATTATTTCCATTATCGTAATGAATATGCAAACAGCAGATTAAAAATTGTTTAAAATAAACAGGCAGCAGAGAAATAATATTTTAGATTTCCCAAAAGGACCTGGTGTTTCCTGCAAAGTCACATCACTTGCAATACACGGTTTCAGACGACCAAGGGATTTTTCACAAAATCATCTTTTAGTATTACCATATGTAAAAGCAAATCACGATGCGTGTGTACCTGGGGAGGTTGTATAAGGGGGCCATCCTTAGGCAAGCCACCACAGCTTGTTTCCTCCGCTTGGACAAAACTTTGTGCCGTGAAGCCTTCTTATGTTTGTGGGGATGTTCCACCTGAACATGCAATCAAAAATAGATTAAGGGCAACAAGCCGGGTGCACGTTAAGAAGCACCAACCTCAGGGCTTGCAGTAAAGGCATTCCATTTATGCATTTGTCATTCGCCAGGTACTGCATGCGTAGCTTTCTTGACACGTCATATCTAATGTGATTTTCGAATCAAGGCACATTCCAGATTCCATTCACGTTCAAACACTCAAAATCGAAGCTCAGCAAGATAAGAAAAGCGGCAACTCTGAAGACAACAATGATTGTACTCAAGTATTGTCACTTAAGTGTGCCGCACATGCTGGAACAAATCAAGGTTCAAACACCAGTTGAAAAGTCAAATTCAAGCACTCTCACAAGCAGCTCCTATCATGTTTACATTTACTTTTGTTAAAAATGTGATTGTTGAAGTGACATAATGTGGCAGCCAGATCAACCGCCTTCCTGCTTTGACATGAGCGTTTCCTCAATTCAATAGTGTTTCTCACCTCAGTACTATTACCCAAAATACAGCCAAAGAAAGTTGCAAAGGCGAGCATTCTGATAAAGGAGTTGAGCAACACTACTGAATAAAAAACTCATGACAAAACAGAAAAACGGCATCCGTGATGGCGTTGTCCCTCTACAGACTTCCTGTCCCTCACTTCCCGGTAATATGAAATAACAGTCATCTATTTATAACAGAATTGAGTTTACCTGATCAAGGTAATAGAGCACTCGTGCAACACGCAGGATCTTGTCGGTGGAGCACATCTGACTGGTGTCGTCTGGCTTAAAGATCTCTCTCTGCAAGCTTGTTGATTGCTTGAGTAGGATAGAAACAATGACACACGTGTTTACGCTGCTGCAACTTTCTCCAATTTCAGCCACGGGAAAGTACTGTTGAATAAGCTTCTGGGTGAATGGAGGGGAAGATAAACAACACATGAATGAATGTCCATTCAGTGTGACCTAAGTCTCTGTAGTATTTTGCAAATGTGTCACATTCCACTCACAGCTTGAGGGATGAATGGATTTTTACAGGCTACCAAACCAGTCGATAGTCTTAATTAACAACACTCTTGTTGGCTAAATTAATAAAAATCAGAGCTACTCGGGCGTGTCAGTGAGAAAGCAGGTAAACATGCACTTCATTCCACAAGACGGAGCCCTGGTGCGAAAGTGGATGTTTTGGGGCAAAATGTGCAGTGCAGTACAACAAAAACAAATTACCCTTACCTGACTGTGAGAATGTAAAAGCTCTTTACACACACGGTCTCGAATCTCATCTTCGGTGTTCTTCTGCGGAAAGAAGTGGACTCACGTCTAATTAAATATTAAATACCCCTCCCAGACATATAGTACATATAAGGCTAGGTGGTGAAAGTTCTCCAGTGCAGGGTATTCAAAGTCTGGCCGGGGGCCATTTGTAGCTCACAGCTTCTTTTTCATTGGCCCACAGCTTATTCCAAAAGTCATCGCATCAGAACATTCCAAAGGATGATGGATTAGTATCACACGAAAAAACTATATACATGCCTTAAAAACATTTTAGGATGTACATTTTGCACTGTTGGATCTTAAGGAGATTCTAAGTAGAGTTTGCAAAATGCAAAAAGAAAAAATGGGAGTGAGACAAAACATGTTTTGAGTAAGCACTTTTATTGAAAATAAAATGAAATATGCTGTTCACCAGCTGATCATAAGTTTGATATCACAGCCTTAAAAGGCAAAATGTTGGCAAAAATGTGGATTGGATGTGATTTAATGCCAGGTATTTATACTGTCAAAATCTATTGATGGCAAAGGCAAAAAAAGCTTTCTCTCTTTGAGAGTAGTCAGTTTGTTGAGCTGCATAAGCGAGGCCTCTCACAGCGCGCCAGGTCTAGTCACCTTCAGTGCCACAAAATTGCCTGTTTGCGAATTTGCAAGAGCGCACCATACATGGGACATTGAAAGTTGGAAGAAAGTTTTTTCTCCCATCCCACCTGAGATGTTTTCCACACGACTCAGTGGAGAGGGCGCCATAATGATTTGTCAATGGAACTATGGAGCTTCAGGTCGTGCAGGGGTGTCAAACGACAGCTGGGTATGTGGATGTGTTGCAGGGGGCATCCCTCATGACTGAAGGCCCTCATCTGTGGTAGTTTCAACAGGAAATGCTGCACTTCACAAAGGATTTCGTCCAGAGGAAAAAGCTCACGCTTTTGGACCATCCTGCATGTCCCCCTCATCTAAATCCAATGAACATTTGGGGATGGATGGCAAGAGAAGTTTCTAAAGAATTACTTACTCAAAAAATGATTTTGTCACACTCCCATTTCTTCTTTTTGAAATTTGAAGCTCTACTTTTCCTTAGGAGCCAACAGTACAAAATGTAAATTCTTGCAATTTTTCAACTGGTCTTAGAAAACAATAAGAATTGGCACCCCGCATTTTCCCCTTTTTTCTGCATGCCGCCCTCAGAGGATAAAGTTTGGACACGCCCGGTTTAGTGTGTCTCATTTCATACTTTTTTACACGAGGCGAGGCACATTCCCCCGTTTGATGATTTAAATGCAAATGCGACACACCACTGTCAGGAGTCCACAGTGTTCCAATGGATGTTTTCTTACTAAGTCTTTGTAATGCCAGTTTGTTTTCCTTTAAACCAATCCATTAAAAATCTTTCCCAAAGCAAAAACCACTTTCCATTACGTTCACGTTTCCAACCAACCTGAGCAAAACCGCTTTTAGCCAAAGAGATGAGGCTTTGGTCGCCAGGAAAACAAACCCTGAGTCCCACGGGGAGCAGCCTCTTCACGGAAGCCACAATGAGGGAGGTGTGTACGGAATAACGATCGCCCCTCTTCTTCATTGACCTCTTCTCGTAGTCAAGCTGAGAACGGAATAGTATCATGTTACTTTCATGCATGAGGTCTGCTAATGAAAAGCGGCTTACCTTCGACATGTTGTTGTTGACCAAGAATGCCAAATTGTTGATTTCGTTTTGGACCACGTAGTTCTGTTCCTCCCATTTGAAATTCTGTTCCGTGACAAAGATGTGGGTTATTCTTGTTAAGAGTATGCCCAGCTAAAATAACAGTGACAAGGGAAAACGTTATCTGTCAACCTTACATGAGACTTGGCCCAGAATACAAAGACCTCCGCCACCATGCTGAACAGTTGCTCAGCATCAGGGTTCTTCTCCTGCTGCCAAATGCTCCTGAAACAGGTTTGCCAAAAATGCACATCAGAAACAGAATACACATCTGGCAAGCGCAACATGCCTTTTCTCTTTTTGTACCATAAAAACGACTTAGAGTAACACATTTTTCATTCAAGATATAATATCAAGCAAGTTTAAAGACCCCCTACTATGCATAAGTGACTTCTTAATGATGTTCTAACAGTAAACTGTGTCCCTAAAGCCTGTTTATGAGCACCAAATGTGAGAAACTCACTTGTTTGCTTTACTTCTGAGAGAAGTTCTTGGCGCTTTTTGGGCTACATTCACACTGCAGGGTATGATGCCCATTTCAGATATTTTGTTTCCGAATCCAAATTTGTACGTAGTCGTTTATATTACCAAACAAATGCAACTTTGTAAAGTGACTTGCATGCGCAAAAGCACGACATCTATCGCATTTCCATGTCTTTATGGAAGCAAAGACTGCTGCAGCGCATGCTCTAGTGATGTGAGATACCAATGAGTTCATTTCTGATTCAATAATGGGTTAAAATACCAATTCCATACAATGTGCAAATTCCCCTAGTATGTCTGAAATGTTTTTAAAACGTAGTGTACAGTATTTAAAATGATAGCACAAAGAGTCAAGACATCACAGTAATTTACCTGTTTTAAACCTTGAAGTATATTGAGGTAGTGGGGTGATTTACAATATAGCCACGCTAATATACAACATCAAAAAAACAAAAAGGCAAAATCATATATATGAAGTATCAAAAGTATCACTATTTTGATTTCAGAATCGACTTTAGAGCATGAAAAGCTGGTATCGAAAATAAACATTTCAGTATTGGTCTGCACATTACTACCATTCTCTCCTGAATGCGTTTGTAGCAATTTCACAGATTTTGTAGAACGGGAGTCAATATTTTCTCTATAGGATATTTAAAAAAAAAGATGCCAAGAATTTGGGTATGGATGTCTGAGGCAGGAGTGGCGAGACATTGACAAGCTGTTTCACTAACACCTTATACCAGGGGTAGGGAACCTATGGCTCTTTTGATGACCACACATGGCTCTCAGGCGTTTCTTAACACTATAACATTTGTTTTATGTAGTCTTTTCTTAAAATATATGTAACATATCTTGCTTACAACAGGCGTGGTCAAAGTGTGGTCTGAGTGATTTTTTTGGCCCGTGGGACATTCTAAAAATACAATTTAACAAAAAAACTTTAAGGAAACAGCAAAAACTGAAAAATCAGCAGTCATAAGTAAAGTCAAAATATTAGAAGAAAAAAATGTAATCGAACCAAAAAATGTTTTGGAAAATTAGGTGGCGGAATAGGTTTTAATGTTAGAATAAAGCTAAAATATTACAGGAATAAAGTCATTATTACAGGAAAAGTTGGAAAAAATTTGCTGTAAAAAAAATATTGCTGTAATTTTAGTAGAAAGTAGTAGAAAGTCAAAATATTAACAGAAAAAAAAGTCACGTTTTTACGAGAATACAAAAGTTATTTCATTTTAGTAACAAAGTTATTTTTTATTTTTGTAAATGTTGTTATATCATGAGAAACATACAAAACAATATAAAATTTTACTTTTCGGAATATTAGGTTGGGAAAAAACATTATATGGGACTAAAGGTAATATATTGTGTGAATAAAGTCATAATTTAAAATGTCAAATATATAATATTTATTTTATAATGTAAAATGTTTTGTGTCATGTTTTTTTTTGGTACATTTTAAAGTAAAACATGACAGGAATCACAGTGTTAAAAATCAAATTCAGTCTCAGCACTTTAATCCATCCAAATCAGAGACTTAAAGTATAATATTCTAAAATCGTTAAAATGGCACACTTTTAGTTGTAATCACTGTTAAAAATTACGATATGGCTTTCGCGGTAATACATTTGAAAATGTGACTTCCATGGCTCTCTTAGTCCAAAAGGTTCCCGACCTCTGCCTTATGCAATAATAATAATGCAGGTCAGATATGGGCAAAGAAATCGGAATTGACCTGCAGTGTGAACATAGCCTTGGAGACACACACTATCAGAGACAGGCGAGGACAACGCAGCTCATTAGCATTAAAGCTACATGCACACAAAAAGGTGTGTTGCCAATAAGGCTTACTAAAAGCACTTATACTGTAAACTGTCTCGGTCCCAGCATCAATGCTCAATGTTGACAAACAGACCATCATGAGAAAACTGACTTAAAATTGGTGAAAAACACTAGAAAATGAGAACTTATTGATTCCTATTTAAACATGCATTCATTGCGCATTTTCAGCCTTTGTGGCTGCAAATCTTACCGATTCGAATCCACAAAGGGGATGAGGAGGGGATAGAAGGCGTAGAGGTCTCGCACAAGCATTGTAAACTTTTGCTGTATCTGTAATTCTGCTTCCAAAGCGCCACACCCTTCTGCTTTCATTCGCTCCTCTTCCATCAAAATGTGTTCTGCCCTCTTTCTCAACTTATCCATCAGAGGAAGGAAGTGGCTCTTTAGCAGCTCAGGTCTACCTTTACCGATGATAGGCTGGGAAAACACTGTAAAATATTAACGTTATAACATGCGTGTTAAATGTCTCGTGTCATATGTCATGTTACACCTGTCTGGAGTGTCACATCATGTCATGTGTGGTGACTACCTGCAAGCTGTTTCATCCAGTCACCATAACTCACACCCACGTGGTTGTGGACAAGTCGTAGGATGTGCCCCAGTAGGTCGCTGGCATGCTGAGGAGTGACAGAGGTGCACACTGGCTCGTCTGGTTGGGCCTTGGGCCCCCAGCGCCACCAACGGGCCATGTAGGCGCACAGCATTGGCAAGATGACATCTGTGATGTGGGTGTAGTGGGCCTGCTGGGCGGCGGCACCGGCTTCGGCCAGATCTTCCACTTCCTCCATTGCTTGCTCCAGAGAGGGGAGAAGGGGACACATTTCTTCCACATGAACTGGCAGTCCCAACTCTAGGAGAAGAAGATGCCAAGCTCAGTAAAAAGACTCAGTTGTTATAATATTCTCGTTGCTTACCATCTCTTTCAGAAGTGGTCATGGTGTTGTAGATGGAGTGAGGGTTGTTTTGATTATTGAGCGGCTCCAGGAAACATACAGGAAAAGACCCAGTCAGTGCTGCTATACAAGATCCTGCTGATGGCCTCTGCCTGAAGAGAAACAACTACAACATTGACCAAACTCAAATTGATCTTCTTCTACATTTCTGCTGGGCCTTATTGATTTATCAATCAAATTGACTTTTCATTCATTGTAAACTTCCAATGCAGTGTACTTCTAAGCACATTTTTCCTTAAGTTGTATAGTAAAAGATGTGTTATTACTTCGGCCAAGCGCAAAGGATTCTTTAACATTGTGAGATAGGACCATTTTCGGCCTTTGTGCATATTCCAAAAAAATAATCAAAGCACTTGGAAAAAAATACTTTCCAACAGGTTCTACAAAATATCAAAGACTGATCCAGATAATGAAAAAGGTCCAGATAATACGATCCAGAATATAATAAAATAGGGGACCATTCTAACCAAATATATTCTTACTAAAAGTTCAGATTGGATATGACTCTCTGTTTCTTCCGACTCCTTTCTATACATGTTTAATGGCGTAAATGTCATGTACTCTAATGTAATTTTGTTACGTTACAAATAAGCTAAACTAGGGATGTTCGATAATATCGTGCGCCACACAACAACCTTCTTGCTATGTGTGTGATATGTGTGTGAAACTATTTCCAAGATTTGCCTTCAGAGTTGTGAATATTTGCCTTTGTAAACATGCGATTCTTATTTGCGAATGTAGTAAGACTACTTGTCTTACTTGTTGATAGCAGGAGAACATGTTATTCTTGCTGACTATTGGTCATATTTTAATGACTTCTGTACTTTTTTTTAAACTTGGATTTTGTTCCGGGGCCGCACGGTGGGTGAGTGGGTAGTACGTTGGTCTCACAGTCAGGAGGTTCAGGGTTTGAATCTCCGTTGGGCATCTCTGTGTGGAGTTTGCATGTTCTCACCGTGCGTGTGTGGGTTTTTTACGGGTACTACGGTTTCCTCCCACATTCCAAAATTATGCATGTTGATTATTTGGCGACCCTAAATTGTCCATTAGAGTGTGAATGTAAGTGTGAATGCTTGTTTGTCTGCCCTGGAATTGGCTGGTGACTTGTCTTGGGTGTACCCCGCCTCCCGCCTAAAGTCAGCTGGGATAGGCTCCATCATACCCGCGACCCTAATGAGGATAAGCGGTATAAAAAATGGAAGGATGGATTTTGTCTTTTGTGCTTATTTGTGAAATGCATTCAGCAGCACCACAGAGAAAAAAGCAACATGTGTTCATTCATTTCACAAGATGTGACCTGATATTAGCTGCTGGTATAGGCTGAAAGCAGTACTGGCCAATATAGGATATCAGTGAGAAAACCAATATTAGGCATCTCTTAAGAAAAACATTATCCATGATCGCTGTGATTTTTAAAATATATGATTTTATGATTATATTTTTGGTATGTTATTGGCATAACATAAACCATAAAATCACATTATTTCGACAAAAACACATTGGAATTAGTTTTTAAAGGGCATGTAGTGGAACTGCATGGTGACACTTCCAGAGGATGACAAACATTTGGAGTCTTTGGATGTGAGAGTATAAAAAAAGGTGGAACTTCACTGCTGTGAAAGGCTACTCATCTCGTCCGATGCATTCAATTATTTTTCGGGTTATTTGTTGAGCCTTCTGCCTGTCACACACACACACGCACAAGCCACATGGCTGCTGTGTGCAACTTATCTTGTGGGAAGAAAAAATGGAAAGACGACTCTGCCAAAGATGTTATTTAGGTTATGATACCACACTGGGCAAAATGATCGCTGCGGGTTGCAATGGTTCAATCGTGATCAGCATTGAAAGGCATTTGCTGATCCCTAGAGTTTTCACAAAAGTTGACCAATAATGATCAGTGTCAGATACACCCCTAGCTATATCGGTTTTCGTTATAGCGATAAAACTAAAACCGATATTGACCAATATTACATTTTTATGCCAATATCGGGCTAAAAATATTGGTGGGCGGATAGTATCAGCCATCCCTATTTGTTATTCAACCTTAACTTGCCTTTCAGCATTCTATTATGAGTGTCATGTGTTACATAACAAAGCATTACCCCTCCATGTAGATGTTGCTGCTGGTGCCAAGCGAGTAGAGGCTGTTGAGGATCCTGTAACACGACACTTGCACGCTGCCCACTGGGAAAAGGGGTGACACTTAAATCCTTATAAGAGACAGTCAAGGACACACACACAGGGTGAAAAGTGAGAGCATACAATCACAAATGAAATAGAGCAGCGAGACGGCTGCTGATGCAGGAAATGGATGATCCCTTGGAAGGTCACTGTATTAGTGAAGGGGACAATAGGCTGCTGCTGCTGCTGCTCTGTGGTCATAACCTAATGCAGTGGTTCCCAACTGGTTTTTGCCACGCCCCCCTTTTGGAGATAAAATTATCTTTAGGCCCTCCACAACCCCCAACCACCCTGAACTCCCGTCCTGGGTCGGTGCCCGGTGAGGAAGGCGGAAGAGTCTGGGGGCCGAGCCGGTGTGCCGAGATTTGCATGCCTGCCGAAAACTGCATGCAGGTCGCGGGAGCGCCCACGCTTAGTTTAAACCAAAACTATTGTCACGACCGGTGTTTTATTCGTGACAGTTGTTTAAGTTTCATGTTTTTTCTTGCCTCCTTTGAGTTGTCTCCCTAGGTTAATTACACACACCTGCCTCTCGTTACTGTCTTGCTATTTAAGTTCAGGTGTGCGCACCCTTAGTTGTCGGTTCATTGTTACTTTTTCCCTCTTCCCGGATCGCTGCTTTGTTCCTGCTTCGCAGCATTATTATTAAAGATTTTTCCAACTTACCTGCCTGACGTCCAGCTCTCTGCATCCTCGGGGTCGTTACACCATGCCGCGACGAGCACAACGTAACAACTATGACCCGTGTGTTGAACAACATACTACAAGCGCACTCACATACACACGGAAACCTAAGAGTGTTGTCGCGCTAACCAGAACACACTCAAAGTGGCCAAAAAATCCATAAAGAAGGCTTCGTTATTAAAGCAGCAGAGAAAAAAGGAGCAGCTTGTAGTCCGAAAAATACGATAATGAAAAGTGTGCATGGTAGTCTCGCGCCCCCCCTGTCATAATGCCCCCCTCTAGTTTGAAAACCACTGGCTTAATGGAAGCTGACTTCAAAGGGTAAGCCAACCAGACACATGATATGATATATCTGATTTTTACAAAGATTTAACACCTGTGCAAATTAATTATACTTCCTTTCTCCTCTTACCCAGGAGGTCAAGCCCGTGGTTTTGACTGCCGAGATGCTGGAAAAGGGACGTGAGAGTAGGGAGCAGGACAGAGGTTGTGAAGCCGAGAACCCTGGCAACCCCCCTCGCCTGTTGGCTCCTACACTGAGGCAGTGAGACCAAGGTCACAGAGAGATTTTCCACCGTCGTCTCCAGATCGCAGGCAGCTGCCTCAAAAAAAGAATGCAGAGACACTTGGATGGATTCTGGAGCGGACTTTGTTAATGTCCTGTTGAGAGGGGACAAAAATACTGCATTTAGGGTGAGTTTACACTTGCCATGTTTGGTTCGGCTAAAAGGAACTTGTTTGCGTTTTCTCAACTGTCAACATTCGGCTGTGCACCAAACAAAAAATCAAATCAACTCTGAGCTCAAATGGGAACGCTACAGGGGCCAAAAACAGACCAGCATTAAAATGACAGCAAAAAGCAAAAAATGTTACTTGTAAAATTTTTAATTAACCAGGCACCCCCACAGAGTTTTTCTTAACAACTGAACCTTACTAAACACTATTTTTCATTTCATTTTGACATTTTTGTAATGACATGTTTATGCCAGCAGTGGTGCGCAGAGACTCAGTGGGGAGACTAGCGGCTTGGTTTAGCAATGCACCAGCGCTCACTGATAAGAGGTCAGCCATGAGAAGACGCCAATTTCGGATTTCACTCTATTGTTCACAGGTAGAGCTAGATAATCGATAAATTGATTAATCAAACGATTAAAAAAAGGAAGTCGCTCATTTTGGAGACTATATATTTCCTCATCTTTTTTTTTTTTTTTACCACAGAGGCTGGCTGACAAGAGGGTTCACTCTGCATCTGTCTGTGTACGTTGATGAATGGAGAGAGTGACTCATCCTCTTAGACATTCAACCTCTTTGTCCCGGAACATGGAGGCGGGGCTACTAATGAGTGAATACGCAAGAGTGTAGGCCCCTATGATTTCCCCGTTAACGGAATTGCAGAATTTGCCTATAAAAACGGAATTTACTGTTAGAAATAGAATAGAGATAGTAGAGTTTCAGCTGGGATAGAAGACGTAAAAAAGTACTGTAGTGTAAATGCTAAAAACATATTTCTTTGTAATAAAACTTCTATTTTATAGAGTTGACCTACTTGACATTCAGGAGATTTTGTTTTCTACATGAGTTCAAAATAAATTTACTGTTTTTCGGACACCTAAACTAAAATCCTGTTTATGCTTATGTTGCCTAAAATGTTATTTTGTTGGTTAAAATTTGCTGAAAAAATTCCACCTATTTTCTATTAAACTTGTACTGATTAGGATCATGGATATCCCAGCTGAATGCAGCAAAATACAAACTATTGAATAACATGTATTTTTTCACCACCCTTCGTAAGACATGCATCGCATATCATGGGGTATCCTGTGACTACCAGCCCTTCTCCCAATACTTGCGCCCCGAGCCACCCACACCATAACCTCCCGCAGCCCCCGGTGAAATTGTGTTTGGGACCCCTAATGTGAGAGAAAATGCGTTCCTGGCGCTCTTGTGTGTGAGTGTGATAATGGCGCTTTTGGAAAGTATAGCAAAATTTAAGTCAAATCAATTTTACTTATATAGTACCAATTCACAGAATTACTTATCTCAAAGCACTTTAGACATGAAACAGGTCTAGAAACGCACTCCTCATACATTTCACAGAACCAACTGAACCCCACGTTAGCAAGCTTTTGACAATGGAATAAAGGGGACAACCTCCCTCGAGGGAAGAAACCGCAAACAGAACCCAGGCTATGTGGGGTGCTCGTCTGTTTCGATTAAGATGGTGAAAATAATAGAATATAAAAATAAGATGGCATTTTGGTTTGGAATATTTGAGTTTCGTTATATTATACACCACAAGACCTGCAAATCAAGTCCTTATTTTAAAGATATGTTATTTACTGTGCAGCCTTTGGTCCCATGACAAAAACAAGTGAACCACAAACAATAGTAACAGACGGAAGTGGGAGCAAGTCAGTGTTTTGTAAATCTCAATAGTTTGATCTCAATTCAGCTGTCAAGTAAAGACGTGCTAGTCCAAGTCAAGTCTCAAGTAAGATAAAGCTGATCAGATTAGTGGAGTCAAGTCAAAAGTCAAGGGCTTGAAAGTCATAAGCACTGTTCTGTGTCTCCCAGATGAAATGCAATTTAACAACGTGACTTTAAAAAAATACACAAAGAATCAATTTTAAATTGTTCTCTTTCCTAAAGAATGCAGGCATATCATTCAGGATTGGTCATTTGCTCTTTGACCTGAATGGACGGTAATAGATGCAGTTCATGAGGCAGATTCTAAGGGAAAATATGTAGTCTTGCTGGAAATGACATAGTAACGATCATTTTAGTTGAGTACTTGGAATGGGGACACATTTTACTCAACACACTCACAGAAAATCAAGTATTTTCAAGTTGGTGATATTGTCGGGTCCAAAGTCATCAAAATTATGACTCAAGCCCATAGCTCTGGTAATAGAATAAATGCAAATGAGTTCAACAGAAAGAACGACCATTTATCTTTGTCTTTTATGCTAAAAGCCGGCCAGCTGACAAAATCAATCATTTGCTTAGCTACAAGCGCCATGCTTCAGAGGTGTGGCCTTTTGTTATTATCACTTAGGTCCACTCAGTGTTTTAAGTGGATCAATGAACCCACCAATTTCATCTTCAGAAGTGGGTTATGAGACACTCATGAGAAACTGACAGAATCAATTACTGAGGCAGAATGTGACATGAGGGCCACCTAGCTACCTGGCATCCAAGGCTCGGGCCAAAACGTGCAGGCAGCTTGTGACAGCTGAGGTCTCATTTCCTGGAAGAAAAACAACAGATTTCATCAAAACTGAACACACAATGCAGAGAATATGAACTGTAAAATACAATAAGGTAAAAGCCAGGCTAGCCTAAAGCTTATTTTTCCCCACGTTGTTCTTACCAAAGAAAAAGAGTCTGTGTCTCACTAGAGCCGCAAGCTTACAAAAAAGGCTGCATGTGAGAAGAAAGACAAGTGAGGTAATAATAATGACGATGCACAAGAACAAAATGATTATTCAATCATTGGGAGCATCCCATGACTATAAGCAGCAAGAAATCGATGTTAAATCAAGAGTGTGGACATTATGATTGCTTTGTGAGTGGGGGTGACGCATGCCTAGCAATCATTTCTTTCTCCTTCTTGGACGCATGGCTTCCGTTGGTGTCCGAGTAGAAGGACGCAGTCAGGAAATACAGCCGCTGACTTTTCACGTATTCGCCCAAAAGAGGAAGGATGACCTGTGAAAAGATGCAAATCATTAAAATAAAGAAAATCACCAATCAAGCGTCACGTTTACATTGAGATCCCTTACATTAGTGGTTCTCAAGGGGTCTCATCCTGGGACCCACATTTTCTAATGGTCACACACTTTTATAGGAGGTACAAGCGAGCTAGTTGTTAGTTTAACATAATATTCCAAACACAAGCACGTCATCTTTTTAAAACAAACGTACACTCAATTACATGTGCATAATGTATTTCAAATTGTTAATTACAGATTGTCAATTGTTAACACTTTCATACATGCAGAAAGAGAATGTTTTTAAAATACACATCAGACGATTACATTTTCTTATTTTTGACCTGTTGTCCGCGACCCACCCAAAATGTGTCTCTTGGGTCCCAAGCCACTAGTTGAGAAAGGCTGCCTTTTTCAACAAAAACATTGTGGCATCACTTGTTGCAATGTACCTTCATTGAAACACAACATTATGGTTGCAGCATATGGTTGCGCAGTTGGTGCGCTTTGCCACGAAATGGACTGCAAAACTTATTTACACCTAAGTCAAGTACTGTTTACGTCTAGCACGCCACAGTACGCAAGACGCGCATTGTTCCAACATGGGTATGCATTGTCACCACCATTTCCTGCATCGGTGCAGCAGTCGTGCCAATTATTTGGTTCTGCTTTGTCCCGCCACGCAGGAGCAGGCATTACCTTTAACTTCATTAATTCCTTTAAGATGTTGAACTCCAGAGGAAAACTCTGAGTGTTTATTATCTTGCAACTGCACAAAGAGAATGCGCAAAGAGCAGCAAGGAGGTATAAACTAGAAAAAAGGAGGCACGGAAAGTGTGGTTGAGGCCATTGCTGGCTACATAACATTGCTTTGAGCATTATGATTATTACTATTATTAAAACACTCTTTTACCTGCATCTTGGTCTTGTCACTCGCATCCTGGGGTTGTCGCCGCAATGCTATCGTCTAACTGTGACACTAAAAGCCCGAACTGTCACCTTGTTGCCCAGCATGGATCTTTAAGGCCTCAGGGTGTGACGTTTAGTTAGAGCCAAACACGCCAGCATCCTTTGCCCCTATTCCGCTTCCTCTCACCAAAAACATGCACATTAGAGAAACCGTACACTATTGTCCAAAAGTGTAAAATTTGAGTACCACCCTGAGCTCACCCTAATGAAGACAAGCAGTCTTCCATTAAAATGTATTCCTTTAGTCATGAATGAGTGACTAAATGTGACACAGTCATGCATGCATGGTTGTGTTAATAGTAGCATGTTCCAAGTGAGGCATGACTGGGTGTGACTCGGTGTGTTCCATCAATGCAAAAATATCTCTTTCCATTTGCCGCCTCCTCGGCGGCAGAAGTGCGTGGGAAGCTTTAATCGATGTCATGATGGCAATCGACACGCCCACGTAGATTTCTTAAATGGCTAAATAAATTACACGGCCACAAAGGATTTTTCAGGGAAGGCGTTACTGGTAGCAACCATTTAACAAAACTAATTAGATGACATAATTGAAATTTTAACCAAGGGCTCTGCATCAATAATAAAGATTACATGTTGCATAGTAGAAATAGTCTTGATATGACGAGCAAACCTTGAGGAAAAACCGAACAGGTTGCTGGTGTGATGCTCTCTCTGCTTTGGAAGTCTGTCCTCTGGCTTGCATCACCTCTAGAGAAAAGTCACATTATTACACAGCATATATGTTATTTTATACAGTATATGCTGTATATCATTGTTTCATATCATGTTATCATATATAAACATACATAAATATTTAAAAATTACAACATTTTTCCAATAATAAAGTCAAAATAGTGATATATAGACTGTATATATGATTTTTTGTCTATATATTTTATTATTTATTTTTGCAAAATGGTTGTGATTTTTAAAACATTAAATGTTTCATATACATATATTAAAATAGTAATATTGTATATATATAGTATACATATATACACACATACAAAAGTTTATATACAGTATATAAAAACTTTGCAAGAATAAAGTCAAAATACTGAGAAAAAAGTAGTAATCTAATGACAAAAGATTAAATTTTACAAGAAAACTTTGTGATACGACAAAATAAAATAATGTAATTTTGAAAAATATGTAAAGACAGTATAGATAGTAATGCTCTAGTATTGTAGAAAACAAAAAATTGATAAAGTTGTAATTTTTGGAAAATTACATTAAAGAAAAAGTTACAATGTTATGACAATAAAGTCAAAATACTATGGAAATAAAGTCAAATTATGAGAAGATTGTTTATACAAAGAAAGGTTTAAAAAATCTATGTTAATGTCATTTTAGTAGCTTAGTGGTGAAATAGTTAAGATTTTTATAAGTTGTAATAGTATAAGAAACAAACAAATTAAGGGTGTAATTTATGGAAGATTTGGTTGGGGAAAAAGTTAATATTATGGACATAAAGTAAAAAATATCATTGGAATAAAGTCATAATACTGTATTATGAAAAAAAATGTACAAAAATTATTTAAGAAGAAGATTTGGAAAGTTAAAACAACACCAGGAAAAGGGGGGAGAACAACCGCAAAGATGGAAGTTCATAACTTTTCACGTATACTGTATCACAAAGCTGAAGTGCGTTTTTTTCTTGAAAAACTGTACATATACTTCTTAGCATATGCACATGTCTTGCTTTACAAAATATCAAAGTGGCTCTTGTATTTGTCATTGTTCAGTATGTGACCCTCTATGGAAAAATTTTGGACAGCCCTGATATAAGCAAAAATTTAAAAAAATTACATTATGTCCAAAATGGAATAATAATATTTTTGCACTTCAGAAACTATTTCAAATAATGTTAAGAAGTGTCAAATCCAAATGAGCCCGGGGCGGGTGAATGCAGCTCAGCATTGATAAAGTCAACTGATGAACTGTGAGTGTGCATAGCTCAGTCCCACATGCAAAAAACTTACATCATGTAGATGCTGTGGTGTCGTCATATTTTGCCAATATTGTCAGAGACACGCTTTTATACCGGATTACTTTTTTTACTGAAAATATTACCCAGCTCCAGCATGTGCTCCTGGGCGTCCTCGGTGTAAAAGAGCAGGCGTTGGAGGAGAGTGTAACCAAAACAGTTGGCGGTGGCTGGAAAATCGACATCCCCTTTCTTGCGATCCCTGCAGAGTGACGTAAAACACACGCAGATTTGCAACTCTGAAACTACAATACACTGAGAAAAATAAACAGAATAAATTTAAATAATGAGGACAGTACACAGCCATGTAACTGTAAATGACATTTGTGGGTACTAAAAACATTTTGGAACACATGCTGGCATACTTGTAACACAAGTCTTCAATTTCTTATAATCAATAGATAAATGCAACAGACCCCAATTAAGAATAACAAAAATGGACTTTGTTTCCCCTCACCGGGCCCCCCCTGTGGAGCCAGGTCTGGAAGTGGGGCACGATGGCGAGCGCCTGGTGGCCCGGCCTGCACCCATGGGGCACAGCCCGAAGAGGTAATATGGGTCCACCTTCCCATGAGCTCTGGGAATGTCACCTCTCTGGCGGGGAAGGAGCATGAGCTTGTGTGTGAGGTGGAGAACTTCCGGCTAGATGTAGTCTGACTCACCTCAATGCACAGCAAGGGCTCTTAAACCAGTCCTCTCGAGAGGGGCTAGATTTTATTCCACTCTGGCGTTGCCCCTGGATTGGCAGACCTGGATGGTGGTCCCGCTTTTTAAGAAAGGGGACCAGAGGGTGTGTTCCAACCATCGAGGGATCACACTCCTCAGCCTTCTTGGTATAGTCTATTTAAGAGTTCTACTTCTCCCTCTCCATTTATGAAAAAAATGGTGTCCACACGACCTCATATTTTTTTTAAATACACATCCACACGTAACCAGATAAATGCATTGAGGAAGCATGCCAAACTTGTAGGCTGCAACAGTTACTAGTCATCTAGACGCAAGAAAACATTGTCAGTTCTGAGGGAATCCATGTTGTTTCTCAGGCAAATACTGGTTGGGTTTGTGACGTTACCGTATACGTTCTGCAGGAAGTGACGTTTGGAAACGCAAACCTCCGGTTATACGTTTGCGTCTAAACGCAAACGTATAACCGGAGTTTTCTCCAGAGCCACACTTTGGCCGGAGTTTTTGAAAACTTTCCTTTTTAGTGCCGTATATCTGCACACACGTGTGGATAATAGGCAAAAACGTGGGGAAAAAAAACTTAATTTTATGAGATGACCGGTGTCTGAGTTTGGTTCGCATTGCTGGCAATAAGTCGGACCTATTTTCAGTGAGGGTTGGACTCCGCCAGGGTAGTCCTTTATCACCCATTCTGCTCATTACTTTTATGGACAAAATTTCTAGGCGCAGCCAGGGCGTCGAAGCTTTCCGGTTTGGTGGCCGCAGGATTGGGTGTCTGCTTTTTGCGCATGACGTGGTCCTGTTGGCTTATCAAGCTGTCGCTGAATCGGTTTGCAGCTGAGTGTGAAACGGGTGGGATGAGAATCAGAAGTCCGAGTCCATGGTCCCCGACTAGAAAATGGTGGAGTGCCATCTACGGGTCAGGGATGAGATCCTGCCCCAAGTGGAAGGGTTTAAGTACCTAAAGGTTATGTTCACGAGTGAGGGAAGGATAGAAGATGAGATGGACAGATGGATTGGTGCGACTTCTGCAGTGATGCGGCCTCTGCATCGGTCTGTTATAGTGAAGAAAGAGCTGAGCCAAAGGCAAAGCTCTAAATTTATCGGTCGATCTACGTTCGTACCCTCACCTTTGGTCATGAGCTGTGGGTAGTGACAAAGGACTAGATTGCCACACTAACCACCTACAGCCCAACACCTCTAAGACAAAGGAGCTAGTTATTGACCTTGGGAGGTCCAGACCAAGATTGAGACCATTCCTGTTAGGAGGAGCTGAGGTAGAGGCGGTGAACTCTTACAAGTGTAGCTGGACAATAAACTGGACTGGACAACACACACCAGCCACCTGTTTGGGAAGACAGCAGGATGGGATTTCCTAAGGAGACTGTGGCCCTTCAACATCTGCGGATGTTTTACCAGTCTATGGTTGCCAGCGTACTATTTTACACTGTGGTGTGCTGGGGGGGAAGCCTATTTAAGCAGAAACCATCCAGACTGGATAAACTGATCAGGCGGGCCAGTTCTATTGTCAGCACAGACTCTGGACTCTGTGGTGACGGTGGCAAAGTGGAGGACTCTGAACAAACTGCTGGATATTATAAACAATGCCTGCCATACCGTCAATCTGCAAACAAAGGAGCCTTTTCAGTAAAAGACGGCTCCTTCCCAAGTGCAGGACCAACAGGCTTAAGAACTCCTTTGTCTATCATGCCATCAACCTCTACAACTCCTCACTTAGGGAGGGGAGGACATAGAGTACAGAGAACAGTAGAGACGGGGGGGGGTCGCCATTTACATTCACATTTAATTGTGCAACACATGCACACACAGAAATGGACACTTTTCCATTGGTGCAATAACTTAATTCTATGGTGTAATAACCTCACTCTATATGTGGCCTGCGATTGACTGTCGACCAGTCCAGGGTGTACCCCGCCTCCCGCCCAAAGTCTGCTGGGATAGGCTCCAGCATCCTCGCAACCCTAATGAGGATAAGCGATATATAAAATAAATGAATGAATGAATAATCTAGAGTACAATATTATTATATATATTTTTTATTATATTCTATTCAAGCCAGTTTGTTATATTTACATATATAACTTAATTATAATTTAATTTATAAACATTTTTTATTCTTTTATATATTAGCTAAGCGTTCACTGTTTATTCTTTATCTGTGTACTGCTTTTCTTATGTGCTGCTGGAAATTTACATTTCCCTGAGGGAGTTATCCCAAAAGGGATCAATAAAGTTAAGTCTAAGTCTGTAAGTCTAGAAATAGGGTGAGAAGCACTGTCATCCGGGAGAAACTTGGAGTAGAACCGCTGCTCCTTGGCATTGGGAGGAGCCAGATGAGGTGGCTCGGGCATCTGGTTAGGATGCCTCCCGGTTGGGGAGAGGGAAGTCTGGGCTTCCCTGCTTAGGCTGCTGCCCCCGCGACCCGACCAGAGCGGAGGAAAAAAGATGGATGGATGGATAACAACTTGTAGACAATTAGTTGCTAAGTACTGCCAATTATGATTGATGGTGGAAAAGCTTTTCAACCAATCTTTATTAAATTTTGCATACGTGCTTGTCAGTCCCCTGAAGAGGTGCACCAAATTCCGTTGTGATTCAGCTAAACCCCCTTAAGTTCATGTAAGTGGTTTGTAGAGCATGCTGAGGTGTGTGAGAAAGGAGAAGATATTTGTCAGTGTCCTCACCTACACACTGTGTATCCATTTAGCTGAAGGAACTTGAGCATATCCTGGGCTCTTTGTCGGAATTTCGACTTCTCCTTTGCAGTCAGTGTGTCGTAGGGCACGAGAATCGTGTGCCTGCGCCCCCCTGAGAAACCACACAGGTTAATCACATCATAGTGGATCCCAGCATATCCACAATTCAGCATTTATGACCCTCCGAATAAAAATATATTTATTTGTATTTGTTTTCCTTTTTTTCTAATAATCTCATTCACCCAAAGTCGTCGTAATTTATAAAGATAGTATAACCACAAAGGCCAAAAATTAGTGATTATGAGTTGTGGCTGACAGCAGCTCCTGTGTGAATGTTCTCTGCTTGCAAATAAAGCTTTAAAATGCATCGTGAGTCTCTCCTTAACCATAAACAGTATTCTACACTGGTCACTACGTGTCAGTAATTTTACAATGATGACACAACAGCCTCTCCAGGAAATACGCTGTGAAAGCTACTGTGTGACTCTATGTTATGTCTTATTTATCTAACATGTCATATTTTCTATTATTTTGCCTACTACAGTATATTGGGTAATACAAATGTAAGTGACTATAGGGGTGTTAATGTATGTCTAAATGGTTAAAATATATATATATATTTATATGGTTGTAAAAGTTTATTTATGCTCTAACTAAAAACATTGCATTTATAAAGAAGCAATCCTACTTCATAAAACTAATTACTCTCACAAAACGTGTTTTGATCGACTTTTTCCACTCGCATGCAATGTTTGAACGAGGTCAAAATGTGAACTATTAATTGATAGAGCCTTTCAGAAGAGTGAAATTTCCTGCTGTGACCTTTTAGTACATGCTTGGGATAATCAATCCTATTTCTCTCTGGGGTCAGGGGACTATTGCAATTCCCATTTTTTATTTGTGTGTATATTTGCTGAAACAATTCAATCAAAAAAACCTTAAACAACAATTTCCTCTTTTAATAACTAATACTAAAATGTCTTTAAAATCATACAACAGATAAACCACCATCAGCTACCTCATAATTCCGTTACCAATGACAAAAAATAAACATTAGCTGAAATTGGGTAAGGAATGGTATGCCAAGGAGAAGCCAAAACTAGAAAACCCTTTTATGTTGTTAGGGTCGATGAAATAGGTAAACGCAAACACAAGTGAACAAGATGACGAGTGGGTTTGATTCCCTGCAAGGGAACACCCACACACTGGAGATTCCCAGTGCCGGTCCCAAGCCCAATAAAAAAAATAAAAAAAAAATGTAGTAAAAGCATCAGGCAGGGCATCCGGCATAAAAAAAACTAAGCCAAATCAAACATGTGATTGCCTCGCAAATAGCAAAAGGATTAACACAACTGACTCATGTTATTAGAGTCAAGTGTCAATCAAATTCAAATCAGTACAAGGACAGAAAAAATCTCTCTTGGCGATCTCTGTGTTTGATGATTTGAAATGCATGAGACAGCAACACAGGGTTCTGATTTATGCCACCACTTCCATTCACTCTCATGTTCTATCCCGGAATTGGTCCTCTTTGGCTCAAGTATTGTGCACTGCCCTCTGAATGAAAGCAACACATGAATCCTGCTGAATCGCTGCTGCAAAAACCTTTAAGTCTTTGAATAAGCTTAAGATTTTGATGTTGGACGTTTTTATTTCAATGCTTTGAGCTCGGACCTCCTGCTGTTTCTCAGTCATCTGGAGAAATCTTTCAAGTTCTGCCCAAATAGAACAAAAGCTCAGTCCAGAGGGCAAAAGCTGAAGTTTTTCATCATGGGTTTTGAAACATTTCCTTTCTCTACCAAACTGTGGCATGTGTAGCAACTAACACATTCTTAACTCACGGATCTGTGCAACGAACACAAACTCATGCACAGAGAGTTCGAAAAATAGGAAATAATGAAACACTGTTAAAGGAGAGCAGAAAGATGGTTATTGTACCTGTACTCTCCAGTTCCAGTTTCTTCTTCTTAGCCCAGGAGTTGTGGTAGTTTTCGGCCAACTTTTCAGCCATAGCCTGAGGAAAAGTAACAACTGCATCTCAGTAAAGATGACCCCAATGTACGGTAGTTTTATATGACAAAACTGCTGACATTACTCACACACTGATCCCATGTTAAGGTAACACTACTCGTGTCCAAAGGTTTCGGGCTGAAGGTTGATGCTCCTTCAAAAGACAACTACGATCAAGGACAGAATGAGTGAATATGCCATAAAACCTGAAAACTGTACATTTCAAGATTCTACCAAAATTTTCTAGAAAAATACACAAGTCTATTGCGGTTAACACTGATCAACCGGTTGTTGTCCGCCATTCAAAAAAATGGTGGGCAAATTAGCATATTTGTTACTAGAAGTCACATAAAATCACAGAAAAAATACGTGTTGACGCTATTACTAAGATGGTCCTTCATAAGGAAAACAAAGTTCAAGAAACAGAGATGCCATCTTTCTTAACCTCGTCGCTCTGGTCAAGTGGATCCAAGTATGGACACCCTCCAGTTTACGGTGAGCAACAACAAGCACTATTTACAGTAATTTCCGGTGTATAAGTTGCACACACTGAATTTACAGAGAAAAACAGATTTGTACATATATAAGCAGCATGCGTCCACGTCATACAATGGAAAATTGTAGAGCACAGGAGTGACTGAGGAGGAGAGCCAATCAAACTACAAGGGACCTCATAATAATCATAATAAACCATCGGAAAAAGGAGGTCTTTACTTAACATAAGTCTGACTCACGGTGCTGTCAAAGAAAGACGCTAAAAATCATCACACAGCAACTTAACATGCAAAATATACAAGACAAGTACCAATAGTAGTGTAGAATAATTAACTATCTTAACTGCTTCCCAGCACGGTTTGCTTTGCTTTGCTCGGAAGTAGGAAGCTGCTTGACCTCTTGCGATTTCCGAAGGGTTAACAAGCTCATTGTGAGTTTCCTTGTAGCTCTTGATTGGTTCCTACCAAATAAAGAGTTACATTAACTATGTCTATTCTACTATTTTATTCTATTTTTATTCTACTATTAACCACGAAAATATTCCATTTATTAATATTGAATAGTGGTACTTTGTAAAAATTAATTTATCGTGGTCGGGTCTGGAACCAAAACACAGTGATAATGGTTATGTTAAGTTGCAACACCTGTCCAGACTGTGAAATTCTTCGCGGGCAGGTGTGGAAGCCGAACACATCTCCTTCTTTGGTGCGCTCTATGGTCCACCCAAAGGCCAGCATGCTCTTTATTGTCTCCTTAATGGCCCAGCGGTATGCTTCCTTGTCCTAGTAGAAAGACAGATAACTCGTGTGAAGCTGAAATTTGTCAGAAGGGAAAAGCAAAATCTATTTGAGCAAAGTCATATAGCAAAATCCTGGAAGGGCAATGGTGATTCATACAAGCAATAATTCAAAGGCCAAGCAAGCACTGAGACTTTTTAATCTTTTATATAACAGAGTGAGCCTGTAGGTTTTGTTACCTTTTCAGCCAGAGCCCTGTATGGCTTTAGGAGAGGGTGAACCTTAGTGTTCTCACATAGCTGCTCCCCGTGAACCCAGCCATTGGCAAACTTACAAGACACAAGGCGAGAGCACGCAGACATTTGCATGAATGTATTACTGACACACTTCTCCTGTCAACTACCTTATCCAGCGACCACTTCTCATGAGTATGCTCCGCGTATTTGTTGACGGCAACCTCCAGTCTCTCTGGCACCGACACACTGGTGAAAGAAATTGCATGCATCACAAACAGCTTTTAACATATCTAAATGGAGCCCCCGCCGTTGTCTCCATAATCCACCACTACAGTAATCTGCCCGATAATAAACATTTTGCTCACTTAGAGGTCTCAACAGGCTGCGGGTCAAAGTTTCCGTCTGGGTCCAAAGAAGTGTTTTTATCCGTTTGGGACACACAGTTTGGGTCCCAGTGGTCAGGAGGAAGAGCCTTGGCTACCGCAGCGAGGCATTGGACGCACAGTTTGGATAGTTCAGGCTCATAAGGCTGTAGAGGTGGAGGTAACCGGAAATACAAAGATACAGGAAGTAACGATGGCGTGAAATAACAAATCACAAACCGTATACAGTACACTCAAACATCATCTCAAAAAACAATACTGTAAATGTGGATTTGCTTTAAAGTAGTCAGTGTACAGCTTGTATAGCAGTATAGCTTTATTGCCAACTGAAAATGAGCCTCACGGTCAACATGTCCTAATTGTGTCCTATGGTGTATGTAAATATGTACTGTGAGGACCACAGTGATGCCTAAATACTCTTGGGAATCGGGCATTTTCAATATAGCAGTAAATCAATACTGCTATAAAAGCTGCAGACTGACTACTGTAAATTGCATCCAAGATTACGTTTTACAGCGGGGGTGTTCAATAAACAACCTGATTGCACTGATTTCTGCATACTGAAAATACATGATAGATAACACAAAGCCAGATAAGAGAGATAAGAAAGTACAATTAATATATATATAAATAAGTAAATAGATCACTTTAAATTCGTAGTGCAATAATAATAAGTCCAGTTGTGGTTTTATCGCTCCCTGTGTTTTGTTGAAAAGCCGCATGGTGTGGGGGAGGAACGTTCTCCTTGATTTACCTATTGATTGACCCATAAGAAGATATAAACATCCACAATGAGTGAAGTACAAAAACATATGTCCACATAAAAACGCATTCACTGGCTGTCATGTGCATTTTGTTCTCCTGAAAATGACAATGGTCTGCTCCAATCCCAGCACAATGCGCGTGGGGACATGGGATAAAAGGTACTGTGGCTGCTTACTTACCTATTTGTCAGTCTCAAAAGCTGACTATACTAAATACTAGGAATGTTTAGATTAAACATCAAAGAGTAAAATGTGACAAGTTTTGGGCCAATAATTAATTAATCACACTATAAATAAAAATAAACTAGATAATTCTGCCAGTAGCCGAGGATCGGACCGCCAAGGCCTCCGGCTCCGACCGCCACCCAGCTCACTTAGCACCCAACCCCTTTGGCTCCTCCTACAAGTGGTGAGCTCATGGCCCTGGATGCTGTGGGCGTGTCTTGGTTGACAGGACTTTGCAGCATTGCGTGGACATCGGGGTCGGTGCCCCTGGACTGGCTGACCGGGGCGGTGGTCCCTCTTTTCAAGAAGGGGGACCGGAGGGTATGTTCTAACTATCGTGGGACCACACTTCTCAGCCTTCCTGGTAAGGTCTAGTCAGGGGTTCTGGAGAGGAGGATCCGCCGGATAGTCAAATCTCCGATTCAGGAGGAGCAGTGTGGTTTTCGTCCTGGTCGTCGAACTGTGGACCAGCTCTGTACTCTCGGCAGGGTCCTTGAGGGTGCATAGGAGTTTGCCTAACTAGTCTACATGTGTTTTGTGGACTTGAAGACAGCATTCGACCGTGTTCCTCGGGGAATACTGTGGGGAGTGCTCCGGGAATATGGGGTATCGGACCACCTAATCCAGGCGGTTCGTTCCCTGTATGACCAATGCCTGAGTTTGGTTCGCATTGCCGGCAATAAGTCGGACCCGTTTCCAGTGAGAGTTGGACTCGGCCAGGGCTGCCCTTTGTCACCGATTCTGTTCATTACTTTCATGAACAGAATTTCTAGGCGCAGCCGGGCGTTGAGGGGTGGTCCTGCTGGCTTCACCGAGCAGTGACCTTCAACTCTCACTGGATCGGTTCGCAGCTGAGTGTGAAGCGGCTGGGATGAGAATCAGCACCTCCAAATCTGAGTCCATGGTTCTCGCCCGGAAAAGGATGGAGTGCCATCTCCGGGTCGGGGATGAGGTCCTGCCTCAAGTGGAGGAGTTTGAATACCTCGGGGTCTTGTTCACGAGTGAGGGAAGGATGGAATGTGAGATGGACAGGTGGATTGGTGCAGCGTCTGCAGTGATGCGGACTCTGCATCGGTCTGTCGTGGTGAGAGCTGAGCCAAAAGGCAAAGCTCTCGGTTTACCGGTCGATCTACGTTCCTACCCTCATCTGTGGTCATGAGCTTTGGGTAGTGACCGAAAGGACAAGATTGCGGGTACAAGCGGCCGAAATGAGTTTTCTCCACAGGGTGGCTGGGCTCTCCCTTAGAGATAGGGTGAGAAGCACTGTCATCCAGGAGAGACTCGGAGTAGAACCGCTGCTCCTCATCATTGAGAGGAGCCAGATGAGGTGGCTAGGGCATCTGGTTAGGATGCCTCCCGAACGCCTTCCTGGAGAGGTGTTCAGGGCACGTCCAACCGGTAGAGGACCTCGGAGAAGACCCAGGACACGTTGGCGAGACTATGTTTTTCAGCTGGCCTGGAAACGCCTCCACATCCGCCGGGAAGAGCTGGACAAAGTGGCCAAGGAGAGGGGGGTCTGGGCTTCCCTGCTTAGGCTGCTGCCCCCGCGACCCGACCTCGGATAAGCGGAACAAAATGGATGGATGGATTCTGCCAGTATCAGTATTGCCTAGGTGCATAGGTGTCTGTTTTGCTTGTCTCTCGCCACTAAACAGGCAGGAAGAGAGCTCACTCTGAGCATCAGCACCTCAGTGCCTTTCTTCCACAAAACAACAGCATAAACATTTTGTCCACTACAGTCTCTGAGTGCAGAAGAATGTAATAGAAATTAAATTAGTAGAAGTGGAACCCCAATTTACAAAAACCTGATTATAAGAAAAATTCATAATACGAATTGGGCTTTGAAGACAATTCTGTCCCATTTTAACTCCTGTCAATTGTTAAAAATTTAAGAAAATCATAGTTTAGGGGCCGCATGGTGGCTGAATGGGTAGCACATTGGCCTCAAAGTCAGGAGGTTCAGGGTTCGAATCTTCGTTGGGAAACTCTGTGTGGCGTTTGCATGTTCTCCCCGTGCATGGGTTTTCTCCGGGTACTCCGGTTTCCTCCCACATTCCAAAAACATGCATGTTAGGTTAATTGGTGACTAATGTCTAAATTGTCCATCGGTATGAATATGAGTGTGAATGTTTGTTTGTCTACATGTGCCCTGCGATTGACTGGCGACCAGTCCAGGGTGTACCCCGCCTCTTGCCCAATAGGCTCCAGCATACCCACGACCCCAATGAGGATAAGCGGCATAGAAAATGAGTAAATTAATAGTGTTTAGTTTAGTATGTGATGTAGTGTATTCGGTTAAATTAAGTTATAGTACGTAAACTTATGTATGACGATTATTATGTTGTCATTAATTACCATATTTCTTTCGGGTGGGTACAATATTTACACTTTATACGACTGGGCTGGGACGAATTATGCCTCTCATTTGTACATTTTGTCTCAGAATATGAAAATTCCAATGACACGTGGCTGCCTTTCAAGCAGCTCTCTGTACAGTATTCTCTTCCATCTATCCTCATTTATGTAACTTATTCTACCCTATGGATATGGACCACATAATTTTTTCTTGGAGATTAATAAAGTATCTATCTATCTCAAGTCTAGTCTAACAATTTTCAATACCAATTTCTACCTACAGTATGATGTACACTTAAACATGATTCAAGTTGCAACAAGTCAACAGAAAGCAGTTCTCATACAAAGCATGTTCTATTCAGTGGTAGTTCCCTGAAGATCCTTGTGGATTCTGTGCTGCTGTTTGATGTGAGACAGGAATTTGCTCATGAAAGCCATTCTTTGATGTTCCCATGTTCTCAATGAGTCAGTAAGAGTGTCAGAAATAATAACGGTGCCAAAAAGGAGAAGAGGATTTCACTCAACTCCCACAGCCGTCATTTATTGGGTGAGATGACAAGTTTTCACACAAAAAGGTGGGTGTTTCATTTCATCTTACAGGATCACTCTTAGTTTCAAGTTTTAGCCCTGTGGGAAATTCACCTGGTTGAAAGCTCTTGAGTCAAAAATCATATTAAATAAAGGCCTTGAATGGCTTTTACCTTCTTTGCCAGTGCCTTAAACACACCCCAGAAGAGCTTCTGTGACAAGTGCAGCTCCTCCTCAGAGGCAAGGCTCTGGTCCCCCTGTCCTCCTGATAGAGCGTAGTACTTCCACCTCTGATCGTAGTGGCTGGTCAAAAGCTGTACAGGGAAGCAGGATGTCATGTAGCTTCAAGTTCTGGTTCAGCTTCAAGTGTGTCTACCTTCAGTGCTATCTTGCTGTGGTCTCCAAGAATGGGGAGATCGAAGACGAGACGTCGAAGGAGAGGTTCCATCATAGCTGGTTGGAGTTCACTGAGAGGACATGGTAGTAATGCTGGTTAGTTGGTGGTTTGTTTTAGTAAAAACATAATAGTGTGTTCCCACTGAACTATAAACTGAAACATATTCTTGACAACATGGCTTGAGTGATGCACTGCATCCACTTGTCATGATGACTCATTTATCACTGACTATCATATCATTAGGGAATGAGGAATCTAATTAAGAATTGTCATTAGCAAATTAGTAAATGATGTCCGAATCATGGCAAAACATTACTGATGTCTACAAACAAGTAGCAAAAGCAGTGCAGACAGGAAGCAAGTGCAGTATCTTGCCGTTTCTCCTCAGCTTCCTGATGGAACGCTTGATTTGGTCTGGCAGCGGAAAAAAAGTACCTTATCATGCAGATAGGAGTAATAGCCAAGTGCACTCAGAACCCTAGGGCTGTAGGATGTCGTACTTGCACACAGCCAACAAGCAATGCTCAGTTGTGTCCCTCTGAGCCTTGGTCAGGCTGGCAGCGGTGGAGAGGCTGTAGATAGCCTGGATCAGAGAATCCATCAAGGCGGTGTGGTCCTCCAGACCACAGAGGAGAGCGGAACACTTGGCGAGCAGGGGAAGCACAGCCGAGCACAGGTATCTGTTGAGGGCCAAGGCCATGTCGGTGGATCCAAAATCACCCTGCGGAAGTATAAAACAGGGAAGTGTGACTACGTTATTTAAGGCTGGAAAACAATAAACCTGACAATCCACTAATCATTGCATGGATAGGTAGGAGGAAAGGGATATTGCTATTGGTGACAGGCAACACTTTAAATCAATACAAGATCGCAGGTCAAGCTTTAACAATGAATTTATCCTGCAAGTCACTTAGGCGGGTGAGTGAAAGTTCACTACAGCTCACCGTGTCAAGAGAGATTGCAGTCTGAAGGTCAGACAGGAAGCCAACTTGGAGAAGGTGGATGAGGAAACTTTGCTCCTCTATGCCATACACGCGGTCAAGAAACAGAACCATAGCCGCCTTGTGGTCGGGGCAGAACACCGTACATAAGTCAGGCTCAACCACAGAACCGTCTGCAAGAAAATGTAATGTCAGTTTCATTGAGATCTAATCCGAAAGGTCCCCTATTATGGAAAAGTGAGATTTTAAAGATGTTATAACAGTAATTCGTGTGTGATGTGGAATGAGATCGGGAGCCTGATGAACTTGCTTACTAGTAACTTACTGGTTGGGCTTGTTTATTATGTTCAATTTCCCAATTCAGCCCTCGGGTATGTTCTTTATGCTGTTGTGTACCTGAACAACTGTTAATGTTACGTTAACATACCAGACACATATTTCTTGAATTTTGTAATTTTGTAACATATTTGTAAATAAATGTGACTTATGTGCCAGTGCAACCTATAAAGTATCATCCCTCGCTATATCACGGTTCAAACGTCGCTCCCTCACGCTATCACAATTAACTGAAGTTAATTGATAATTGTTTCACGGTTAAATACGGCCTATCATTAGCTTTTAAAAGTTGCATATTTAAGCATATTGTTGTAATTGTTGGCATAAATTAAGCATTTTCAAGTTTAAAAATGTCTAAATGAACTAACTAAATTAACTAAAATAGAAAATAATGGCAGAACAAGCAAGATGTAAATGTAGTATTCTAAATAGGCCACTAAGTCTCGGTAAGACAGGCACCAGACGTGACCGACCACCAGGACAGGCATTTATTGCAGGTTTAAATGATCTCACAAAATGTACATTAATAACATAATAATCATAACAACATAGAATACTGTGGCGTCCACAACCCATGAAAAGCTAAAACTGAACCTATGACATCATTTTCTCTCACCCACACATCTGTCCGCTCGCCACTAAGGTCCTCTTGGGAACACATTTACTGTGACACTGATAGAGCAGAAGTTTTATTTACATCTCAGATGGCTTATTTACTTTTATTTTGTCAACTATATTAGATAATATGAGTGTAAAGCCATTTAAAGCTGTCATTAAAATACACAGATAAGATATTAGCCACCGCAGGAAGTACACTATCCAGAAAAAAAGCACGGAACTGCTAACACATGAGTCTATCTTGTCTTACTTATGTCTGTCTAATTTTCTGTGATTATATCTATTATGTAATACAAATGTAAAGGTGAATATATGGGTGTTATTTCATGTCTAGTGGACTCAAATAATGTTAAACCCCATATTTAGAAGATCGTAAATAGATTTTATATGCCATAAGAACAAAAATATTAAATGTTTTATTATTGAATCCTACTTCGCGGTCCGTTCTGGAACCAATCAACCGTGCTTAACAAGGGATGACTAACGTGACTCTGGAGCGTCCTATAGTCCGGAAAATAAGGTCATTCCAGCATCAAAGCTACATTTTGGAGAACACTCTTCCACTATCTAATGTGCGACCACTGAGACCTTTAATGGGTGCAAACTACTACAACATGGGACTATTGACTTCTACTTGACCTTTTGACACAGAGGGGACTTGAAAAGAGATGCTAATGACACCCTCAAGATCCTGGATGGGTATGAGCGACCTCAGAATGGCTCGCATGCGGATGGCCTCTCCTTTGCCTCCTTGAATCAGCTGCAACATTTCAGAAAATAAATGAGTGAATGTGGTGCACAAGTGTGAGATGACGTACACTGTACACCCTGATAACGGGATAGAGACGTTTTATTTACATAATGTTTTATTTACAAGCATTTGGCAAGCTGGGACTATGCAGCTTATCTCTGTGAAACCTAGTAATGTAGCCCTTGATGTATTATTTTTATCTGTTACTTGTTCTCTTGCTTTGTGCTGCTATTGTGTCCAAAAGATATTTCTTCCACTGGATAAGACAACAAAAAGCAAATCTAACTAGGCATGACGTCAATGTCAGAAACCCTTTGTGTAATGTAATATATGTGATTCCAGGGTGAAAAGCAAGTATGTCAGTGGCTGTGCAACCGTGCAGTGTATCTCCATTAGGCATTATTGTTCCAGGCGCAAGCAGATATTGATGTCGAAAGGACAAAAACACTCACTTGCATCTCTGGAGCACAGCGCCCGAGCAAGTCAATGAGGGCCGAGTAGAAGGTCATGATGGCATGGCCCATATGAATGAGGTCATCCTCACTGTCCTGCACAGCATCTCTGTTACAGCAAACAATTAAGACCATTATCAGCTTGCCAATAATTGGGTAGTTGGGATTTTTGAAAGAATTAACTGATTCATCATGTGATATTCAGCTAGGATAATGTGTGGGTTCCTCAGGGTTCAATTCTTGGGCCCCTCGTTTTATTTATTTATTTATTTATTTATTTAATTACACCATAGACACAGTCCCATTTTATTACATACATGGGTTGTTGGGGGCCCCTCCTGTCCGCTCCGTGACATCTGTTCGTCGGGCGGGGTTGGG